>WTSP01027950.1:108681-143805 GCA_025331215.1 Actenoides lindsayi | reverse complement strand
AGACCAGGCTGGATGGGGCTCTGAGCAACCTGCTCTAGTGGGAGATGTCCCTGCCCATGGCAGGGGGGTTGGAACTACATGATCTTTAAGGTCCCTTCCAACCTTGACAATTCTATGATTATATATATATGTATCTTCTAGCTGTTGAATTCCTGAATTTAGTCCAAGGTTCAGTTCAAATGAAAACTAGAATAGCAACAACATATTCATTGAGTTGTTTCTGTTATACCTGTGTTTCATGAGGAGGCAGTCCCGGAGTTATTTCCAGGTTTATCATTGCATCAGTCTTAGTGTCAGAGTACAACTTGTAGCTGATAAATTGATTTAGCTAAAAGCATTAGAAGCAGGGCGGTTTGATGACTGAAACACTGAGACTCCCTTCTGTTACCCTATATATCAAACATTTCTGAATCTGGGTAGAGATTAGGTTTTGTAGTGACAAAGGTGGCAGTTTTTCATTCTCATAATTTGTGAGTAACTCTTTTGAGTTCATGTTGTATATAATTTCTGGAGGTGGTGCTGGACAAGTTGATAATGTGTATGAGTCTGTCTATCATCTACATCTTGGCAGTTGTAACATGGGGTGAGTTGACCCTTGCCTGCATGCCAGGTCCCTACCAAGCTGCCTTATCACTCTCCTCCTCAGCAGGACAGCAAGGGGAGAAGGGTGTGGGAGGGTGTCAGAAGAGAAAATAAGAGAATGAGGTGGTAAAATCTTTGTGGGTCAAGATAAAGGCAGTTTAATAAAAGCAAAAGTCACATGCAGAAAACAATAGATTTATTCTGTATTTCCCACTAGCAGTGATGTCCAGCCACGTCACGGGAAGTAGGGCCTCAGTATGCATAGCAGTTGCTCCAGAAGACAAATATTGTAAAAATTAATGCTTCCCCCTGCCAGCTTTTATTGCTGAGCCGGTGTCATATGGTATGGGTTATCCATTTGGTCAGTTTGGGCTATGTCCTCTCCCAAGATCTTGCTCACCCTGAGCCTGCTGGTGAGGGGGGAGCATTAGAAAGACAGGCTTGGTGCTCTGTGCACACTGCTTAGCACTAGCCAAAACACTGGCATGTTATCAACACCTTTCTAGCTACCAATATATAGCACAGCACTCTAGGGGCTGCTATGGGGAAAATTACCTCCATCTCAATCAGACCAAATACGTAATATAACTCCGTAGGGTTCTTGCTCTTTTTCCTCACAACCAAAACTTGCAATGACAGCTGAAAGCTTGGGGGTTTATGGACTGCAAGAGCTGGCCCAGTCCCTGGAGGCATGCTAGTTAGTCTGCCTAATTCACAGGAGCCTGTTTTTTGTTTTCGCTGTTGTTTTGTTGGTCTCGTATTAAACCTGTAATTCATGTTCTCAAATAAAAGTGTTCCAACAGATTTTTCGGTGCTTGTACTTAGCAAATGCAGTGAAGCATTGGTATAATTCACTTGTGCATGCTGTGGGCAGCCAACCATTAAATGACAGATTTTCCCTGGCTCAATGCTGTATATCCTGAAAATTAGGTCCAAACTGTCTTAAATTATGCGTTGATGATAGTATTTTGTTATAACAACTTTAGTCTGTGAGCCAAGGTTGTTCCTTTTTATTACAGATTTTCTGTTTTCTTTGGTTACTTGAAAATAACATTTTTCAATCTTGCCTCTAACAGAAGCACAAAGCCATTATTTGCTTATGCATTCTTGGATGAACTCGTGGATTCTTCCTTTTACTGGACTTTGCCCTAATACCCTGTATGAAATTCCTCTTTCAAATGAGTAGTGGTTATGTTTGACATCTTTTAGTCCTTTCAGAAGAGCAGGAAAGCAGTCACTAATAAGCAGTGATGTGCACAAGGCTTTGAATGTGTTGATTCAGACACTTTTGGACACTTGTTTTCTGGAGAAATTGGTAAATAGTGACCAGCTTTAATCTTGAGTCCTGTTCTGTATATATTTTACCATGAAAGATCATTTATTAAAACCAAATAGCAGAGATATTTGATGAGAGGTCATGAGGACAATGTGGTGGTTTAACACACTAGATGAAATTTCTATGTTCAACTGTCCCATGTTTCCTTTCTGTTGTAATAGCCAGAAAATAACTTACAGAAAGGTGCCTCAAACCAGTGTTATATCATGGAAGAAGCTACAGAAGGGTTGGCAGACTGTGCAGATGTGAAATTTTCATGAGTATGTTCAGTATGGCGCAAATCCTACCCAAATTATTTTTTTAATGAGCTGTTGTGTAGTAGCAGGGCCTATTGTGTGAAGAATAGACTAAGAATGAAAAATTGCATGCCAAGGAGGAGACAGTGGCATTGTTTGGCAATTTGTGGAGGAGTTTATATGTTATATGGGGTTTTTTTTATATGTTTATATGTGAAGCAGTTTACTTGTAGGGCCTCATGCTGTGTATGGCTGTGGTGTCATGGTAAATAGGTTGGGAACCACTGCCAGGGCCTTACTGTTTTGGATGATTGGGTAATGCACTGGAGCCCATAGCCCTGATTCCACAGCGGAATGCTAGCTGTTCAGATGGGGAAAGATGCAAAGCAAAAGGGTGAATCGTTTCACCAGAGGCTATGCCTTAGCATGTTTGTCTTAAACATTAATGTTATTATGCAATATAATATTACAATATTGTTCTCTGACTCATTTGTAAATAGCTAGGCATCCTCCCCCTCTCCTACTGAAAATACACACTTGGGGGCTGCATTGTGTTTTCATGTGGTAAAATAAATTGAGTCATTCTGCTGTGCCCAAGAGGAGTTGTTGGATTTGAATATTAATAACAGGCTGCAATAAAATTCAGAGAGACATTCTTCTGTGAGGAAAATGCAATTTAATTCTTACAGAAGAAACTAATTAAGTCAGAAGCAAATGGTTCTGTGATTCTGAGACTTAATGCTAATGCTACTGAATGTTACCCTGCTTT
The DNA here is from genome assembly GCA_025331215.1 of Actenoides lindsayi. Lineage (NCBI taxonomy): Eukaryota > Metazoa > Chordata > Aves > Coraciiformes > Alcedinidae > Actenoides > Actenoides lindsayi. The sequence continues at coordinate 140,882 of WTSP01027950.1, read as the reverse complement.
GGTTGTTACTCATGGTAATGAAAATGGTCATGTTTAGCATGGGAAAGATGCTTGGCTTCCTTTCCACTCTGCTAGAGAGAAGAAAAAAAAAAATCCCTGTTTTATTTTTTGTTTTTACCTACAGAAACATGTATTGATTATGCCAGTGGCTCAAGTATTTTTTATTATTCCATTTTAAAATAGACCTCAGGAGAACCTCAACTTTAGTTACCCAAATTTGTATGCATATATCAAGCCTATTCTGCTTTCTTTGGCCGTATTAATACATGTAATATATATTTATCATTTTATGTTTCTGATTACACTGTGTGTTTTTATCTAGGGCAGTGTTATGTGATTTACACTCTAATTGCTTTTTTGTGCTCTTTTGGAAAAACTTTTCTTGCAGTTGTAATTTTTTTTTCACATTATGTGGAAAGATATGGAAACTTCTCAAGAGTACCACTCTTTCCTGTTGTAAGAAATGAACCTGTTATTATTGGTTAATATGAGGAACATCTGGAGCTAACAGATATTTCATTAATGGTGTCTATACAAGGACCCTGAGATTGTGCACATTACGCTATTACTGTTCTCATTCTGTTATCTCCATTGTTTCTTTAGCTGATGTTAGATGGTGGGATAAAGTTTTTGGACCTGGGCAGGTATTGGATTTTTCAATTCAGATCCTAAAAATAAAATAAATATATAAATCAGATTGAACAAAAATGGATGATTTTATTTGGAAGTCACTTCAGTCAGCACTGCAGGTTGGCTCAAATGGCTTAATTCTCCTCGAAATAAGCACCTGAAAGTAGTTCTCTGTGTATACAAAAAGTATTCACAAGCCTATGTCTCTTCCCATTGACAGATGAAATCAGGATTTACACTGGGGAAAGTAAGAAGAAAATTATCTGAATGGATAGTTCAGTCTAAATCTCTTCAAAATCCCTTTGGTTAGTTTTGAATGGACACCAAAAACTGGCAACAGCAATGAGAACTAGACCCGCCCTTTGGATTTACAAATTACTAAATAAACTTCAAGCAGAAAATAGGGCTTGAGAGGAAAAGCAATTTAACTCAAATTGCTGTTCTGAGTATAATAGTCCTTCAACAGTGTATTGTGTAGGATTTCTTGGTTTTTTGCTTTGTTTAGCACACTTTGCTATTTAGCTCTTTGGGTTACATTCACCTGTACAATGGCATGTTATTTTTATTTGTTCTGCAGTAGCATTTGCAGGCTTAAGTAAGATGGAGGGTTGTTTGGGTTTTTTTTTTATATGAAATGCAGTACAAACATATTGTAAAAGACAATTCAAGCCTTGGAGGGTTCATAGCCCTAATAGCAAATAAAAGAGAGCAGGGGAAATAATGGCAGGGAGGTCTGCAGCAGCTTTCCAAGGTCACACAGCAGAGGATCAGTGGGTGTAGGCATAGGAATAAGACCAGTTCTGTGTCTGTGAAGTTGTAATACTTTACAAAACAGATTAGGTTTAAAATATGCTATTGGTAATAAAAAATTGGAGATGTCTGCTCTCAGTCTTAAACTGAGGTTATTAGAGACTATTTTGTAAGTAGAAATGGAACTGCTCTGACAATCTGATTGAAAGAAGCAGGGATGGCATGAAGCTTAGCATGGGACCATTAGCTGCTGTTGTTTTTCTGAATGTGAGTGGTCTCAAGTACTCTGATATTCATATTGAAAGTTATTGGGTTAGCTGTTCACCAGGCATAAAGCAACATACCATTCTTGATTATACTTTTTTCTGAAAATCATTCTCGTATATTAGTTGAAATATTGCTCTTTGTGTTGATTTCGGTCTTGTGATTTTTAGCGTTTATAATATAGTATTTTAGTGTGCATTTGTACATGTACCAGATGCTTATGGTAACTTTTTTAATGATATTTTATCTTGGGTCCTAAATACCAGATATTAAATGAACTGAAAAATTTCTGTCAGTACATAAATCTTCTTTCTTACTTTTAACATAATTCCACAAAATCTTTGTGTACTTGTGTATCTGACCTGCTGGAATCTCAAAGTCCATTCCATCCCCACATTTTTCCGTAGCCCAGGTCTCACTAACATGCATTCCATGATTTCAGACACAGATGAAAAATTTACGATAGAACTGAAATGTAGCCCAGCTTTCTTTCACATTTAGTTAGAGCAGCTCCTGCAAGAATACCCCAGAGATTATGAAAATCCCATGTGTAGGGATTGGAAATCTCTAGAAATTTAGTTTCCTGTTAAACTAGTACCTTTTAAAGAAGCAATCTGAGTATTGATCTGATTAATAATAGATGGCAGGGTGCTTAATATAAGAAATATGAAGGTTTAGAATAAATGAGGCATCAGTAACTTTCCTTTTTGTATCACCATAAGTAGATTTTACTAGAAATCTAATAGACTGCAAGTTTTTTTTCAGCTTTAGGAATTTCATGTGCTTTTCCCTTCTGGAATATTGTTCAATGGACTATAATATTCAATAGACAGCAACGCCACTTAGAGATCCATTGCTTGCTTCTTTTAAAGGAGAAAGATTTTATCAAAAAGAATGTCAAAAGTGTTTTATTTATAAAGACAGATCTGTAGTTAATTGCAGCATTTGCAGTCAATGTTTTGCACAGGGATTAATAAATATTCAATACTCTTTAATTGTTTATTTAAAACAGCTTAATGAGGTTTGCAAAGGCAGGAAGACACTGAAAAATTCAAGCTAGAGTGATAAAAATGCTTTGATTATATTTTCTTTTTGACTGTTAACAGCCTCTGAGTAAAATGCTACATGTGATTGTCTTTTTCAATAATGGTGGTGACATAGCTTCTCTGAAAACTGCCCCCCTACTAGTAGGAAGGGGCTAATACCTCTTTAAAACAACAGTGGTACTCCTGTATGCAGACACATTTATCATGGTGGCTGATTATTCAGTGTAGAATGCATCTATTCAAATGTGCATGTGAGAGGCTGCCTGTTGTGAGTGAGAAAAAAACATCCCTAGACTTTCTGAGGTTCCTAATCAAGAAGATGACTTTACCGGCCTCTGTCATTACTGCATACTGCTGAGCAGGTACTTATGAGATCTGTTTTCTGTCTATGTATTTTTCTGTATAGACTATTCTAACAAGATGGTAGCAACTGTATCTTTTTAGTTCTGATCCCTGATTAATTCTACTGGTGTTAACTACAGTAAGAAATTTCTTGCCAAACAACACTTTCTTGAGTATTCATGTGCACAGATTGTAAAGAGAGAAAGAGAAAGCAAAAATAATCTTAATTTTGTGACTAAACATCACTTAAAGGAAGAATTAGCATCATTTATTAAATAGAAGGAAAGAATCATTGAAGCTGGTAAGGCATAAAATGAGTAAGAACTTGAGAGAACATAAAAAAAAACCCACAACAGAGGAAACATCTAACACCTATCACCACTTGTAGAATTATATTCCTCATTTGCTCTGCAGTACTGAATATGCTGTATTTGCTCTTTCATATTCAAATGGGGATGAAACCATGCTGCTTGTGACCTCAAATTGGTGGTTTCCCTTTTTTTCTGCATTAGGTTGGTGTTGTTTTTTTTTTCCTAAATAGGTACTGTAATGTACACCTATTTTTAACTAAAAAGTATGTCATTAAATACAACATAATCTGGCAAGCAAATAAAGGTCTTAAATGTGTGGGTGGGAGGGGAGGGGGTAAGAAAAAAAAAATTAACAGTTGAATAAATCCAACAATTAGCCACTGCAAGAGTTTTAGAGACAGCTGCAAGGAAGCTAAGGTTTTATGCACTATTTTTGTAATAGAATGGGTATTTTTGGTTTGTGGTTGTTTTGGTTTTTTGTTTGTTTTGTTGTGTTTCAGGTTTTTTTTCCTCAAGGGAGTGTTCTCCCTCTTCCCTTTGATTCTTTATACCCAAGGGCTAGCTGGATGTAAATACTGGTACAAACTTCAAGATCAAGCATTTTGCTAAACAGCTCTCTATCTCAAGAGGTATTTCATGAAATGTTATGAAAATGGAATTGCACAGCACTTACGAATCAGGGTAGCTGATAAATATGGAGCTAAGGGGAGGATTCTCCCAGTGAAGTAGACAATAAGTGACTGATCCTTACTGAGATCAAGGAGTGAAGTTACACTGGTGATACAGAGCAAAGCAAATTTTGCAATGTTTTGCAAATCCTACAGTCAGTAGAGACAACATTTTCTTGAAGATTTTGATTAAAACCTTCATTTTGCTTCAGTGAGACTATAATCTGAACAACACAATATATCAGATGGTCTGTTTTTCTGGAACTGACCAAACAATGAAATGTTATATATAAGTAATCCACGTTCATTATGAAAGGTACTTCTGATTTTAAATTGTTCTATTTTAATGATCTAAATGATTGTACTTCAATTAAGACCCTGTTGTTGTTGTTTAAATCAGGCTATATTCATTCAATGCAGTGTGACAGATGCTGTTCTCAATTCCACAGATGTAATAAATGGATGACTTTGCTGGGTTTGCTGTCATGTCAGTTAGTGTTCTTAGAACTGACTCCAGTTCACCTGGAAATATTACATATGTAGCATTTAGGATGTGCAAGGCCTGCTGTTTTTTACTTGTCTTTATCTTTCAATAAAAAACACAATGATGCAAAGATAAAAATAAAAGCAAACTAAGATTATTTTCCTTAAAACTATGTAATATATTTAATTACAAATGAAATTAAATCTGAGCCTTAATAGGAACAGTGATCTCATAAACATTGAGGGCAGAAAAAAGCTGTTTAACCTTATTCCTTTCTCCTATCTACTGCAGTCATTGTTCTACTAAGCCATTTGCTGTCAATATCTGTATCATAGGGTGTTACTCATCCTTATTCCACAGCCGTTTCTGAACAGACACTTGGGCTACCACTCAGTGAAGTGATAATTGTAGTCAGCTGCACACTGACAGCAACTTTCATTATTTTGTAAATTCAGCGTGGGCCCAAGAAGAAACAGGAGGAAGTTGCAAAACACGAATCATAGAATGTTAGGAGTTGGAAGGGACCTCTGGAGATCATCAAGTCCAACCTCCATATGCAGCATCTGATATAATGGGACATGTGGCCCTTTTAAGGCTGGGATCTGTTAGTTACTCTTTAGAGATTGGTTGAAGAGTAAGAAGAGGGATCTCCAGCAGGAGTTCAGGACACAATACAGTGTGGGAGCTTTGTAAGGCTGGCGGTTTATGGTCTGTACCTAGCCCACCCTGTGCTGTTGGAAAGGTGCACAAGAGTGTCCCTAACAGGATGATGTGGGATGCATTTTAGATAGATGGAACAGTGAAAGTCTCTCCTGGAAACAGTACACTCTTAAACATCTCTGAAGAAATCACTTGATTTTGCAGGTTTTGTGTAAGGTTTCATTAAGAACTCAAATTTCCAGCTTCTAATTAGCTGCCAGCCTTCCTAAGTTCTTGTCTTGGGTTATTTGCAAACTTTTTTAACAGCATTTTTTGTCTCCCAAAACATAGAATTCTACAATAGTAAGCTAAAACTCTGCTTCTCTTCTCCACTGCTGTGCAATCTGTGCCCTGCATTTCATTTCTAAAAGTTGCTTCTATTAAGATATATAAAAATACATACATATATATATATTCTGGGAGGGAGAGAAGCTCCATATGCATAAATGATCTAAGGATTGTTGTTTGTTGTGTTTTGTTTGTTTTAGTTTGTGTTGTCTAAAGTGTGCTGCAAACTTCAGGTAGTTTTGAGTGCAATGTCAAATAAACCAAACCATAGGTAGCTGAAGGACCATAAAGAAAATGCTTGTCTCTTTGCATAAGTCATACAGCTGAAAAATAAGGAGAAAGCAAGTTTGTTCTTTAAATTAGTAAATCGAAGCATGGCTATGAGTTCAAAATGGAAGGCAGCCATTTCCAGTATTGGCACAGACTCCTATTTGGTTGTGTCTGAAAATGAAGATGAAGATGACCTGCTGGATTACTTGTGTTTGGGCACAAATCTAAAATTTACGGTGCTGTTTCACATTGATTTATTAGATCTGCACAGAATATGGCAAGTCTTTCTCACAAAAGATTTTAAAGTTTGGCTTTGTTACAGATCAGAATCTTTTCCCCCGTTTGCCTCTAAAAGATAATTGTTACCATACTTGGAAAATTCAAGTGGTTAGAAAATCATGTGCTTTTTTTTTTTTTTTGGAACTCTATCTTTTTATCCTAGCATAAAGAATCATTCTTGAATTAGCATACAAAGTAACCTTTCTAAGGAGTATACTGAATAATTTAAGCTTTTATTAACCTTTAACTTTTTTCTACACCTCTTTGGTCCCCAGGATGTCTTTGAGATAATGGCTGAAAATTATGAGTTCAAAGAAAATGAAATACTCTGTCTGGAATTTTTGAGAGCAGCTTCTGTGCTGAAATTTCTTCCATTTCCAGTAACCAGAATGAAAGATATACAAGGGTTGCCCTGCATTGGAGACAGAGTCAGAGATGTCATTGAGGTAACATACCTCTGAATTATCTGCCAATTGAATCTGTTACAGATTTATTTTTAGAGGTCACAGAGTGCAGCACTGATATCTGTGTGTATTTACACAACCTTCTGTATTTCCTGTAATAACGTTATATTATTCTTGTTACTAAGAATGAAATGATTTCTGGAAACTTTTTGTAGTAACGTAAGGTTCTGTCACAGAACCCCTGCCCTTAGGAATAAAGGTAACTAACTAATAAATATAAATTAATAAGTAATGCAGCAGCATCTTTGTGTGTAATTTTAAAAGGTTCACTCTGATTTGGATGTGACAGGTTAACTGTTAATAGTTTTGTTCATGTGACTTCTGCCCTTGGTAACATCACTTTGCTCACCTGAATGCTTTATTAGAAATACTATTTTTGCAAAACTGGTAAATATTTTAGTACTTTAATGTTAAAATTCTACCTTGCTGTGAGTTATATCAGAGCCTTTTATCTAGGTGATGGATGAACTTTACATTCTTACTGGAGCTTTGAGTACTCCCTGCATCTTTCTTTAATTCTTAGCCTTTTCAGGACTCCACATCTCAGGTGCTGTTATTCTAGAAGGCAGTTGATCAGGGAGTCTCAGCTGTATGGAGAGGTCATTGCTTAGTGTTGTGATTCACTCTGGCTCCTTGTTTGCCTTGCTCCACAAGTTAAGAATGTAGCCTCTGAAGTGCTCTTTGTATCTACTACCTGGGGACTAGGAATTCAATTACGATCCCACAGAAAATAGGATGATTTGGGGGATTTTATTGGTGAGGCTTTTTTTGTTTTCTAATTTTTATCAGGCTGAAGGAGCTGTACAGTCAAGAAAAAAATATATCTGTTCATGTAATACTCTTAAGAAAGTAAACTCAGTCAAATAATGAAATCTAATATCCAGGATAACTCATTGATAGCTTATGATAAATAGCTGCTTTCTGGTTATGAATTTATTAGTAAAGAAGTACTGTGAAATATATTCCATGGTCCCACTTTCTACTTAATTCTTGAGTACATTTATGAGTAAATAATTACTGTAAAATTTATTCTGTGGTTCTAGTTTCTCCTTCATCCTTCAGTAATTTTCTGTCTCAAAAAGGATTGCAGAATTTGATCATAATGCAATAAAACAATATGCTCACTAAGGGTGCTATTCATGTTTTCACAGGTTGATAAGAGGTTTTTTTAGATTATTTTACTAACTCATACCATAATCTTGATATTTTTAAAAATAAATTTTTTAAGTGACATTTTTCTTTTTTTTTAGGACATTATTGAAGAAGGAGAGAGTTCTAGAGCTAACGAAGTGTTAAATGATGAACGATACAAATCATTTAAGGTAAATCTTTTGCAGCTTGTTGCTGTTGAAAATTGCAAATATTTTCGTCTTTTAGTAGAGCATAGACATAACCATCAGTTTTATTAAAAAGGAACATCCAATATCAAGTATAAAGAAAGCTCTTGAATAAAGAGAAAGGGAGAGAGAGAAAATGTGATAGAGTAAGGAATAATGGTTAAATCAGTTACCTTTCTAATTAATGTGATGCATACACTATTGGTCTTAATCTGGAACTAAACAAACTCTTTTTCCTGAAAACTAATGGAATGCATACTCTTTGCTGTGAGTTTAACCTGATGTTGGTTTCATTCCCTCCCCCAGCCCTGAGTTGCTCATCTTTATAACACTACCCCATCTTATTCTGACTTCAAAAAAATACAAGGTGAAGAAGATGACTCATCTTTTGTGTGAGGCAGAAAGAAGAAGATTGGAGATATTTCTTTGTTAGGCAGATTGTAGGTGCAGAGTCAGAGTCACACTTCTTCATAGTTAAAGGGAATCTAAGACATATAATTACTGCAATTCCCATTTCTTATATTTTCAGTGAATTCTCTACTGAAAAAATATACACTGGAAAGAAATTTATTTTTTTTTCAATTTTATCTGCAGTTTTAATCTCTGAAAATACCCTGTTTGCTCCTTCAGAAAAAATTAAATCAGAAAGTTTAAAGGACTGTTCAATTCTCACCTGAATTACTCACTTCTACTTCATCTATTGAAAGTCTCTTCCATTTTCTCTGACTTGTAATACAAGTATGAAAGGATGTTCTGTGATAGTTGTTGATGCCATCTGTAGCAGTACTCAGAGAAGTGTAGATTCACATGTGTAGCAGGATTCAGGAAACAGACTTGCTTATTGATGGTAATAAGGATTGAGGATCAGACATTAAATCTTGTATTTCAGAGTTTAAGAAAATTTCTTGGAGAATAGAATAAAACCTATCAGGGGACAGGTTATCTCAAATATGCTTTATGCCTTGTTTCACGTGACTAATTACAACAAACTTGTGTGGCTCTCTTATTAGCTGAGCACAGTCTCAACATTTTGGCTAAGTTGACTGTAGCCAGTTTTTCCCACCAATTTTTTACGTTTCTAAGAAAGCCAAGAAGAATCCAATAATATTAGTGAATGCCTGAATTTTACTGTTTAGCATGGTTCTGGTAACTGCTGAAAATCATGGCTTAAAAGATGGTCCCAGGACCACAGTTATCAAACAACTGACATAAACTGTACTGTCTATGTTTTAGATATAGGGTGCATGAATGATACAGTCAGTTTGCCTCCTTATGGAAGTGGATGCTGCAGAGAACAAGTTCATATAATCATCTTTCACCAGGCAAAAAAGAGCAATGATGGCATACACAATTGAAGAAACAAGCTACCTGCTATTCACACTGCACTCTTGGCACTGTCTCTAAATTGACATCTAGAAGTATACTGAATAATAATGAACCCTGGTATTGAGAAAAAAGTGTAGGGTTTTTTTTCCTTAAAATTTGGATAGTGGCATAGAATCAGTTTTCTTCAGTTCTCTATCCCAGTATTAATTAAGTCTTGGATCCATTTTAAACCAAGTAATAGATCCTTTTGAAAATATTTTAGCATTAGCAGAAACATTAAAAGATAAGTCTAGACATTTTAAAAATCCCATTCTTTCATAAACACCTATAATTGAGACAAAGAATAGGTAATTTCATCCATTATATACAAAATGAAGGGTAATATCCATTTAATATTACTGAAGATGGTTTTTTTCTTCTCTTTATTTTAATTATTTCCAAGTAATTAGTCTCTTTGGAAAAACACAAAATAAAGCTTGCATGGTTGGAATTCAGAGGTTGTAGATTCAATGGAAAACAGCAGTTATTTGAGTCTTACACAGTTATTCATTGAATTTGATAAACCTACAAAGAAACTATTGAGAGTTTCAGTATTAACAAACTGAACATAAAGAATTTGCTTTTGGGAAGCATTAAAAATTTTCCCTCTTGCTTTCATATCACTGTTCATCTGAGATATTGATCCACTGAATAAAGCTCACAACTGTGACATTCTTGCTTTACATCCTTTTTTGGGGAATAAGTTACTGTACAAAATTACTTTGGAACAAATGGAATATAACTGTATCTGTGACCTCTAAACCTATGTGTTTTATAGAATGCAGTATAAGACTATATTAGTTATCTTTAAGTACTTGTTATCTGTTTCTATGCACCATTGAGATGCATTGCCATCAGTGCAGAATTTGAAGAGCCACAGGGTTGCCACTGACCCCATCTCTCAGGCGTGCTGTAACACCATGTGTACAATTTAGAGCTGATAGCACATAGAATACAAAATTGTAATCTCGGTTAAATTAGGAAGATAGTCTTGAGACACATCTCTCATTCTATGAAGCCAGTGTAAGGGAATCCAGCTACTCAACATAATTTTTAAAATTAAAGATTACTATCTGTATTTCACACCTTAGATGAAAGTGTACATTTGAGTTAACCACATAGAGGTGCTTGAGCTACTTCTGTATTATTGTTTAGATTTCACTGTTCAACATAACTATGCAAAGAAAGGAAGCTGCATCTGTATGCTTGTATTACACTATTATTAATCTCTAATAAGATAAACTCTGCCCCCATATTTACCTTGTGAAACCTCATTGTTACCTACTTATTGCTAATTCACTGCTCCTTTAGAAAACAACACTGAAAATTGTGTTGTTCTACTGACCTTAGCAATTTACTTCAGTCTTTGGAGTGGGAGTGAAGACATCTGAGAAATGGTACAGAATGGGTTTACGAACTCTGGAAGAGGTAAAAGCTGACAAGACCCTGAAGCTATCAAAAATGCAGAAAGCAGGTAAGGTTAAAGTCTCATACAAACTTGTATCTCAGTGCTCTGAGAACTTGATATCAGAATCAGAGGAGGAGGCAAAGTTCATTTATATATCTATTTTCTTGCTGCAATGTCTTGTGTATATTAAACAATTAGGTTACAGTAATATTTCATAGAATCATTTTGGTTGGAAGAGACCTTTAAGCTCATCAGTTACATTAAGGAAAGGAGATCATATAACATAACAGTAAAATTATGTAACTTTATTTTTTCATTAAACCTGTGTGCTTTATGTCACTTTGGAATCCCTTGGGTCAGCTTGCCCACTTTCATGCTCCTTTGTACTTTTTCTTTTACATATCCAAATGTGAATCAAGCTGCAGGACTGGCGTCTTTTGATAAAAGCTCTGTGATCAGACATAAAGATAGCTGGGATATTTTGCATACCTCTGAGCCCTGTAGTTGGGTAGAACTCCATCTTTTCTTGAAGACAACCTTTTAAAGCAGCATGTCAGGTTTGCAGCAAACGGAGCACTTATCCTGACTGCTATTTATAACAAATGATAATGACAAAAATATATAGAAACTACAAGGGCAAACACGAGGTAAGGAAGAGGCTGTCTGTTGCCTGTAGTACCCATACTCAAAGCAGGAGGCTGACTCCAGGAATGATGGGGAGAAAGGAAAAGATTTCTGAAGAGTCTGGATCAAAATATATTCTTCCCACAATATATCCTGAAGCAAATGTATAGTTTTGGGTTCAAGATTGAGCATTTCTTAATTCTTGCCATTAGATAGGATTCCCCTGCCCATGGTATGAATTATGTGGTTTCCCTTCTTGGTGAGAGGTGGCTATTTCACACAGGGCTTGCATAACACTGTGTAGATTTTTGATAATTCCACAGAGTGATCAGCACTTTTTTGCCTTTGATTTCCAGGGTTTCTCTACTATGACGACCTTGTTAGCTGTGTATCTAAGACAGAAGCGGATGCAGTAAGCTTGATTGTCAAGAATACTGTGCGTATGTTTCTACCAGATGCTTTAGTTACCATAACTGGTGGTTTCAGGAGGTGAGTGAAAATGAGGTCACTTGGCTGTTTTACTGAGGTACACAAAAAATGATGATCATGCCTTGGAAAAATCAAAGAAGCTTAATGGGAAAGCATCAGAATGTGTTTTCAATGGTTGGGTGGGGTTTTTTTGTTCTTGTATTTGGTTTGTGTTTTTGTTGTTGTTGTTTGGTGTCGTTTTTTTTTAAAACACAAGAGCAATCATATGACATTCCCAGGTTCCTTTTATTACTATAGATGGCTGTTATTCCTGTTCCTTCTATTACTGTAGATAATTGGTTTGTCAGAACAAAATCTAAGAATAGATTGCTGGAAAAGCAATGTTTAGATCACATACTGTACTTGAGCATATTTTTTATTTCTTTTTTAGTGGATCTGAATTCCCAAGGCTGAGACTATTGTAAGGGCATGCTTGAAAGAAAGATACAATAGCTTTAAAGCAATATTGGTGTTTTAGGTTTTTTTTTTGTAAAGAGAACTTGGTCACATGAGACTGAAATATGGTAAGGCAGAGGTTGTAGTGTTAGAAGTATACTTTGCAGTAAACACTCTCTAAAGTGAATATAAAGCACTGACTAAACTGAATATACGCTAACCTCTATATAGATAGGGTGATATCAGAATTTCTTTTTCTGGGTGATTTTTGTTCCTAAGCTTTTTGGTCTTGCACTGTAAAACCAAATGTAAAACTGTTATTCAGGACATATACAATTCATTCTTTCAGCACTTACTTAAGAGCTTCCCTGAAGTCACACAGTAAACTGTTGAGACTGCAAATAGTCTTCAGGAGTATTGGGTTCCTTGCTGTGTACTCAGTCCCCCATTATGTCACTGTTTGTTATACATGTCATGCTCATAAAACAAAAAAACGTAGCCTGCACGTTAAGTCTCCTGCTGCTTAATTTGTTACTTTGTGAAACTTTGACTACATTTTAAATATAAAAATATAATTCAAAAATACTTAAAATGTTATCTTAGAACTCAAAACATGCAGTTCTATCACTCTCTTAGTCAACTAAAACTGGTATGAAAGCAAAAGACAAAAAATTGTTAATAATTAATGTATCACTTGTGTGATTTATTATTGTGAGCCTAGATAAGCCTGCATGGACTTGCTCTAGTGCAAAATTAAGACCTTATACAATTTTTAATTGCTATATACATTCACAGTGATTATGATGAAGGTATTTTATTACCTTTGTGCTATGTCATGTTATTTATAATTATTTCTTGCTATGCCCCATATTTATTGTAAGAATGTTTGCAGTCACCAGCTATATAATTTCTATAAAAGTGTGGTCAATAAGAAGCATTAGGCTGAAGCATGAACCCTGACCAGATGTATAAAAACAAGGTGATATTTTATATTCAAAACTCAAGTGTGATCATTCTATGAATCCTTGTTTAAGAGGCATATGATAGCATTCTGTTTACACTGATGCAAATCAGTTAGAGACCTTGTGTTAGTAACTTGGATATAACTGATTAATGTGTCTAGATAAGTCACAGAGTTGAAGGGACAGAACTGTTACCATACTGCAAATTCCCAGTTTCTTCTGATATGATGTATTTGTGAGCTTTGTTGGCAGAATAGCTGCTTGCAAAGTTTGAATCTCACACATCAGATTTAAGCCTATTGTTTTGCTTATTATTTCAGAGGAATGTGAATATCTCTTTTTTTTTATTATTATTTTAAATAAGCTTTTGTATCTCTAAATGGATGTGTCAAACCAGAAGATAAATTACTTAAATATCTAATGATGCCTTCAGTGAGTAATTCTCTATATTAATTATGTGCCTTTAAATATACAGAGAATATATTAAAATAGTGAAGTTTTAAAATTGCAGTCCTAAATGGTGTTTTACCAGCCCATGGAAAACAAATGTTGCAGTGTAGGATTTGTAGAAAACTTGATTAAATGGATTGAGGTACCTTTATTAGACACCTATATTTCAATTACTGAACTGCAATAGAGTGACTACATCTGTTCTTTTTTACCTGTCTCATGTACTAGCAATATTCATCAGCATGAAGTATATATAATCTCACTAGCTAACAGTTTTCAATTAAATTATTATCTGTTCCTTTCATCATTATGAGATTCGTGACTTTCAAATCTCAGTCTAATCTGGATGCACATGATTAACTGCTTATTTTTTCCAAGTTATGAAACAAATATACTAAACAAGACAAATCTGGATCCTGGGGAATTAATACATTATTCAGAGCAATCATGAGCTATTTTTTCCCTTACGTTAGTAGTGTACAAGGTGTAGTATGAGGGAATCAAGTCATTTAATTACTAAAATTTGCCTACTTTTTTTTAAAATTAAATTATTTACATAAGGATGGATGACAGTGAAAATTATGGAGTCTTGAAGAGAATCGACAAGGATATTTTGAGCACAGGTTTGGCTGATAGTCTGGAGGCAGTGTTAGTACACTGGTCTCTGCTTCTGTCAAGGAAGCAGGATTATGCCTGTAGCTATCCATTTGCAGCTTATGTAGTACTGGAAACTACTGTTTGTTTATTTCTAATTCAGAACAGTGAAAAATTCAGGAGGGGTAAAAAGGCCATAGATTGGAAGTGAAAATCAAATTGCTACTTTGGATCTGTGTAGTTTAATCAGAATACCAAATTGTTAGAGTAAGGCATGAAAATTAGAAAAGCTGATGCAACCTTATTGAACATACCAAGACCTGTTTCTCTGACCAGTTGCATACCATTTATTTCCTCTTTTGCTCTAACATTCTGTAGTTTCAGCTTAGTCCCCAAATTCTCTTTTACCTCTTCTCAAAGGTCATATTAGTTGAAGCAAACTTCAGTGTCTGCTACTTCCTTGATGTCTTTTTGTTCTGATTCTTTCATCTTTCTGCCTGTCTGAACAAAACAATACCTCATATAATACCTTGAATCAGACGTGCTTTCCTTGTGTTTTTGGTTGGAAGTGGCAATAATGCTACATTTGGTCGAAGGTAACTGTCTTTTCAGGTATCTGAATCCATAAAGGAATATAAAGACTTGAAAGTAACTGAAATACAGCGTTGTGATGGCAACCCTTCATCTCCCTAATTTGAAATCATTCAGGAGCAGAAATTAAGAAATTAATGAAGTCTCGATAAGTTTATCCTTTGTTACTCCCCTACAGAAACACTTAGCTAACCACCTGTAAAACTTACTCTTTGAGTTTCATTTGGTATGGTTTGGTCTGAGATATTGGTAGAATTTATTTATTTATTTTTTTAAATCTTTTCCTGAAACTTATCTGGGTCATTTTGAAACAGAAATTACGACACTGAAATGCATGGAAATACAGAAATAGAACAATTGTGGTCATGAAATAAATAAATCGCACCCAGACTGTGTGGAATGCATTTCATTGTATATCTAGTGAGGCCTGTCAGCTTGGCTGTAGAAAAGGAAGTATTAAAGATGCTGACAATGCAATATAAAGCATACTGTGGACAATGTTGTCAGAGAGACTGAATTTGCCATGCAGTCTGTTTGAATCAGGAATTGACATGGCATTATTTTCAATGCTCAACCTCTCTTATTTTGAATTGCTGAGATTCAGGAATGCTTTGTTGTTTAAGTTAATGAGACAAATTCTGAGGTGGGGAATAGCACCTCATATTAGAAGTTACAAAAGCAACTGAGGGCAAAGTTTCCCTTCCAACACTGAGTTGAAGTGATGCCCTGGGATGGGGAGAAAAGAAGCCCCTTAAGTGTGCGACATCCCTGATTAGTACTGTGTTTGTCTAAACTATATCCAAGGCAAGAGTGTAGTTTAGATTAATGTATGCTATCACTTTTAAATGAGAGTCAAACTGGGGACCTTATTATTTTTTCCTGGTTATTAAAAATGTAATTTTATTCTGTGAAGAGAATTAAGAGGTTTTCAGTAGTAACAGCATTATCTCATCATGTATATATTACTGCATGAAAATTTAATTAGTATTAGGTATGTGTTGATATTATTATTAATAATATTGGCATTATTGTAGGATTGTTAGCAGTGACACATAGAGAACTTCACACTATGTTTCATGCCAGTGAAACTGGAGTTTTCCTCCTTTCTCCTGTAGCTCTGCATTAGGACATGGCTTCACAGTGGCTTCTAGAGAAGGTTGTCATGGGCTGAATCATTATCACCACGTTCTGCATGATCCTGGGGTTTTGCTAACTTAATTTAGCTGCTAATATTTGATTTTGCCACAAGACGTGATCTAAATGAAGGACTTCTTAAGAGCAAAGATGCTTGGAGGAAGCATATACTATAAGCAGTTTATGGCTTCAATTTCTGTACTGCTTATTCATATCTCAATACACATGCCCACAAAAACCAAATTTGACTGAAGAAGTTCAGAAAAGGATCTGGAATAAGAATTAAATGCCATAATAAGAATAAATCTTCATGTTCATTAACTGCATTTCCAGTATCGCTTTCTGCTAGTCATTCTTTGTACTTTGTCCATATGGTTCACAAATGATTTACAAACTGGGATTCTATTTTCTTGTGGTGCATTTATTTGTCTTGGTGGGAGGCTAATTCCTCCATCCTGCATCAGTCTTTAGGGCAGTTTTGTCACAGATTCTTGTATTATTGAATTTTATTCTGATATGAGCCAAATTTAGATTGCTATCTCCTTGCTTGAATTTTATATTATCTTTTAGAAATTGGGATTTGAGGCTCTAAATTTGAAGATGAGGATTGCTAATAGAAAAGCAATGAAGAGAGCAAAGGACAGTGGCGTTGTGTTTGTCAGGCAGCACTGCCATGCTTTTGTATATTACAATGAAAAAGTTTCTTTCCTGTGTGCAGTGACATTTCCTACAAGGCAAAGGAATGCATAAAGAAATGACATGGCACAGGAGTCTGGAATTTTCTGTTATATATCAAGAAAATAGTTTAAAGCTATCCCTCCTTCTAATCTCAGAGATAAAGTAAAAAGAAATAGCTGGGACAAAGAAACACTTTCAGAGATTGTTTTACAGGCTCATGCACTGATGAATAACTAATGTTATTGTGGCACTTTCATTTCAGAAACAGAACTACTATAAGGCATCTGGAATCACAATTATCTAACTGTGTTGACACATGCTCATAAATGAGAGCATGTGAAATTGAATGTATGAAGAATAATACACTTCCCAAGCTCTTGGTACATATTCAAGACTTTGTGGTTTATTTAACTGAGCTAGTCATGTGGCCTCTGACTGAATTTCTTGATAAATCCTGATAAAAAGGTCTATTTGACCTTTTCATATTGGATATTACTAATAAAAGTATTCTTTAGAAGGCTGTAGAGGCTGCTGTGAGGCTAGAACACCTGATATGAGTCCAAATCTTTAAGTTCTGAGACACGCATATATTTGAAGTCCTCTTTCACAAATTGTTTTCCTTCTGCTCAGATCCAGGATTAAAAGAGCGCTCGATTTCAAACTAATATAACTAATTTAACAAAAGATTTTTTTTCATTAAGATTTTAGACAAACTTCTAAGCAAAGGTTTCTTATTCTACTCACACGTTGTTATAGTGTATCTTTGCAATTACACTATTCTTTGATATAGTTATTGCTCTGCTTTTTTTACCCCAAAATGCAAGCTATAATAAGGGAAGGTATAATCTCTACCTGGCTGCTCAAGTCCAAATACTGTAATTTCTGCTCACTTTTTTCCCCACTGCTGTTATAAGAAGTAAATTTTTAATCTTCTGGTTTGTTCATTTTGTCAGGGAGAAAACTGCTTTAAAGGATCTGTGAGGCAAACTATTCACTGAACATTTGAGCTCGTATGGTAGTTTGCACGTACTCTAATTTAAGCAGGTCCTGGAAGAATCTAGCAATTCTTCCATCAACAGACTGAAGAGACTGTTTGGATATCATTCATGAACAGTTTTGACCCTGAGAGACTATAGTCAGCTTTGGATGAGGCTTTTAACCCAGAGATGTTCTAATCTGATCTGGTTGGTTGTAAACCTTAGAAAAAAGCTTCACCTTACTGAACTTCCTAAGTTTGGAAGTGTTTGACCTTGAGGTATTGAGATGCTGTGGATAAATATATTCTGTGGCAGGAATTAGAGGCACTACAACTGGGAAAGAACAGAGGTCGTCATGAGTTTCTGCTTCTAACTTTCTGTAACCCTTTAAAATATAAGTAGAAAAAGGATGAAATAATTCTCATCCAAATTAATGGCTAGCTAAGTTAATTTAGAAGATAATCTACTGGAGTAATTCAGACACTTCCTTTTGTCATTAGGGCTTTGATTATTTTTCCACTCATTTAATCTATTATTAGCCATGACAACTCATGAAGTAGAAACTGATGAATAAGGTATCTGTAAAAAGAACTTCATATGAATCCATGAAACACCTGAGTACTCAGCACAGTGTATTCTTTCAAAACTTTTCAAAAACTTGTCGATTCAAGATTTTTTACATGTCCTTTTCAAACCTTTACCACTTTGACAGGTTTATCAGCTCATTAGAAGGATGCTGTTTAGTTATATACCTCTCTCTAAAGCTACTTCAAGTAATGGGTATAGAGTGAAGGTGGCAATGCTGATGATTTCTATGAAGCCAGAAGTTTTGCACTCTATATGTAGATCCAGAAACTCCCTGGACTAGCCTTAAGATTTCCCCAGTAACCTGTATCTCCTGGAATGCATTTGTAACAACCTTAACAGTGTTTAGCATTTTCCATATCTTATCAACACTGATGATGACTACTAGTAAGTAAGCCAGAGCAATACAAGTAATGTTTATACAGCAAGATATGAAATCCCAGATTATACTATTTCAAGACTGTTACAACAGCACCTTCTGTAGTAACTTTTTTAAATAATTTTTTTGAATTGGAAAAAAATGGTAATGAAACCAAAAACATAGAGTAATGTATTTACTTGACAGTAATTTCCTTATAAGTACTACACTGATGACTGCTTTTTGGTATTGACAATATTTATCATTATACGGAGTGTAATGAATATTGGCAGTAGAATTTTCAAATTACAAAGGCAAACTTGTAAAGGCAAAGCAACATATCACATATGCTACTAGGACTAAGATAAGGTATTGTTTTAAAAACAGATTATTTCTTTATGGTTTGTGTAAAAGTTGTGTATTGTTCATTTGATATCTGATATTCACTGTTGAAATGAAAACGGACGTGTGCAATTAATGGGAAAAATACAAGAAGTTCTAGTAAAGATGCAACTATTTGTAATATAATAACAAAACTAAAATTCACAGGACTCTAATTTGTCCTCACATTGTAAGTAGGTTGCCTTTTCTTTTAAAAAGTTATTTTAAAAGAGTGTATGAGACAAAGTTGCCAGATGAGCTTGGCCTGATAACTACATAAATCAATTTGGCCATTATCAGGAGCAGAAGTGCCCTGTTACAGAGAATCCATTGATGTGATAAGGTGTAAAAGTTTAAAAACAGTAACAATAGAACAGGAGTCAGAATAAGCAAGAAACTTGCTGTGAGCAGATAATTTATGTATGTATATTTATGTGTGTATACAGTAATAATACATATATATATATAAAGACTCATTATTTATGAAGAAAGAACAGAATGACAGCTAAGAATGGTATTCAAAGAATTCCCCTCCCCCTTTTTTTTTCCTTTCCTGATTTTCTCTGTAAGGTCACTTTCAATCATTTTGGTACACAGGGGTCAGCCATTTAACAAATCTGGGTTTCTGAATTATATGGAAATATTTTTAGAATGCTGGCCACTGCATAAAACCAAAATGTTAATGGCTTCACTAAGTCAAATTAAATTTTAATGGTCATGGTTTAATTTTTCTTTTAGCCCGTTCATATCCTTTAAGTAGCATTAAATGTGATTCAAGTTGTCTTCTAATACCACAGCTGACCTGGATAGCCTTTTCAATTAGCCTTTTAGATGAAGCAGATCTGATACATTTTAAATAAATAAAGATCTCTTTTTATTGGTTAAATGCTGATATTCACAGCTCATTTAACCCATTTATTGAGCTGCAATGTCAGAAGAACAACAGTTTCTTTGTGTAATGCTGGTGAATAATGTGTAGAGATGAGAAAAAATTACAGCATCTTTGATTTGTAAGTGAATGAAATTTAAGGAAGAGGAACTCAAAAATATTTATTTAAAATTTTAAGAAAGATGCATGACTGAGAAATGAAGAAATTTATTTGCCAAGAAGTTACATATAAAAAACACTTTAGGAAATGGTGAGAAAAATAGTGAGCGAACAATGCAGTTTCCCCTCAAAAATTTGTTCTGATATCTTGCAGATAATCTAATCTCTAAACAGTATGTAAGCATGTCCCATAATTTTAATATCAGTTCATTCTATATTAATGTAATATGTTTTATTATTTCCATGGATTATTTTAGTGTTTGCGATGTAATATGCCTTTTACTTATACAAATATTAATAAAAATTCTTTGAAATCTACCATAGTTTGTTCAAAAGCATCTTTGATGTTTTCATAATCCTGTTTTATGTTTGTTCTCATTTTTGGATGACAGTTTCTCAAAACATTCACTATATAACAGGGATGGCCTATTGTGATAAAACCATGCCTTTATGGGGCCAGGCGTGGGGAAAGAGGCTCCTAGATTTACTGCTCACCATGGGATACAACAGAAGTGATCTAGGGTATCTGTTATGTAGAAGAGCTTGAGGATGATTCGGACTGTAGACATATCTTTCCCAGTGGCTTTGGTTATCTAAGTGCAAGAGAATGGTATTGTCATTAGCTGGAAAAGATTTCAGCACCGACTTCAATTTTGCCAGTTTAGTTGCTTATATGAGTGTCAGATTATACACCTGCCCACAAGTTACTTGCTTTCTCCTGATGTAAAGTCCTAGCTCTGAAACAAATACCAGTGTATTATGATGGCTGGCTCATTAGATTCACCTAAGTGGAAAGTAGAGGTGACAGCTGTCAGTATGAATAAAAGTACTCTCAGCTCCAAACTCCAGTGACTTGTGCAATGGCACTCTTTAAGGTAATGTACCATTAGAATTCCAAAATGTTAAAACAGATTTTGCATTATTTACCCAATATTCTAGACAAGTTTGCCAAAGTGAATGTTTTGAAAAATTATAAAAGGAAGTTATAATGCAACTATTTATACTCCCAATATATCAGTGAAATATAAATAGCCTATATTCTACTGACCATCCCCATTTTATGAAGGTTAGCCATAAAAATTATTGTGTTTTTTATTAAATTAAAATCATTAATTCAGCTTTTTAGAAAAATTAACATATGCAGTGCTCGTTACTATTAGCATTATGAAAATCAAATATGTAAATTACTAAATTCTGATATGGCGTATATTGAAAAAAAGTCTCTGCTTTTTTTAGAGGGAGGAATGATCTGCCTTTCCTTGAACATGGTTCTCCCAAATATGTGATTCTTCCAATAGACAAATACATTAGTTTTCAGTGAGCATAAAATATGTATTAAATAAGCTCACAAAAGGTCTTTTGTACCAAACACAGGCACTGGTGTTGATGCAGTTTGTATAGGATACCATTTAATCAGAAAAACTACATCAAGTCCAATGGCCCCAGCCATTATTGTAACATACAGTCTGGGGCTGGGGCAGTGGGGCAGGTTACATGATACAGAGGATGTACTAGAATTGATTTATCAGTATAATTTTATAAGCTGGAAAATCTGTTTCCTACACTAAGGGTGAACTATTGCTCTTTGAATGTTTTGGTAATTTGGGAGTAGATTAGTATGATATGTCATGAGGGAATAAAAGCTATTCTGATTAAAAGGAAGCTGTACAAATAATTGGTACCTAACATTAACATGGACAGAGATGTATTCACAGACCAAATGAGCTTCATTTTCAAAATCTGTGGAGATAATGGCAAGTAATTTTTTACAAGAAAAGCATAATATGAATATCTAATTTTCAGTAAATTTTGAATTTTATCACATGCTTCACTATGTAAAAAAGTCTAAATTCAGTGAAGATTTGAGTAACTCTTTTTTGAATTTTATTATAGTGGCTTTTCTTTAATATTTGGGATTGGTTTTTTTTAAAATACATGGGGACAGGAGAATTTGACTATTACTATTTGGGAAGAGATTTGATGAAAGGGGGTGCTGGCAATGTGGGTATTGCAAGCCAAAACTTATCAATGGTGTTATAAAACAGCTATATACTGAGAACGAAGTGAAAGAAATGTATCATGCATTTATATTTAGGGTTAATTGAAAATTATCTGCCAAAATTTTTCTAAGTGATGTTTGGTTTCTGTGAAAATTTTCAATTCTTTATTGCAGAACTGTACAGAAATGCCATTCTGTTGCCCTTTAGGGTCTATAATTCAAGTGATTTTTATTTCTTTAGTGAAATGAGTTATTTAGTCAGAATTTCTCTTTCATGATGGGTCTCAGCTATAGAAGTTTCATACTATATTGTCTCGTTTCACATAAAGACAGGATTATGTGCATCATGGAAGAGGCAGTAAGAGGCCCAGAAACCTCTGTGAAGTGTTAACAATGACTTTTCATGATCACTGAAAGATTTTGATTCAGGTTTTAGCCAAGAAATTAAAAGGATAACTTGGATTAAACATTACTTTCTCATTTATATTCAACTGTCCACACAAATCCTTCTGCTTTCTCTTAGTTTCCTGACCAACTCTGCTAAATTCTCATTGTAAATAATAGAGTGAGTGATTAGAGAGAGAGAATAATCAACTACAATTATCATTCAGAATTTGGGGCAAAATCAACCACCAGCAAATGTTTTTCCAGTAATTAGTGATTTTATTTTTTTTTAATGGTGGTTTTTATTTTTTTTCCTTTTACATGGATATTCCATGGACATATCATATTTGTACTGCTCTGAAAAGTCACAGTAATCCGTGTCTCATATAAACATTTGGCATGAAGACAACTAATATCATGCGTTGTTTCTGAAATGCTCAGCCAGTGAATTTAAGTAGAATGTTGTTGATGCTCAGGCCAAGAAGTATGTTGAAATAGGATATTTAAAATATACTACTTGAAAATTATTTGCTGTAAATGGATGACCACTAAGGGTTTTACAGACTACAGACAAATAAACATAAACTATATATTCATGATAGTATATAAATCTGGCAAGTAAAAATCTTCTATAAGTTACAGAGCATTAGGTAGAAGGTGGACTTGTGGGATATATTTAGGGAAAGATGAAGTAGCAAGATAAAAAGAAAAAACAGACAGGAGATTTCAGATAAGGTGATAAGATAAAAGAAAAACACAAAGAACAAGAGGTCAAATCAAAGATGTACATGGCATTGATGAGATAGGGATGCATAGTTCGTTAGACAGTTCTGTTCCTTAGATCTCATCTTTAAAATAGTTTCATTGGGGTTTACCTGCTAAAAAGAGGATTCCTTAGAAAATCTAAGCCAGTTGAGCTGGGAATGGAATGGAGACAGACAGATAGTAACACTGTAATACTGACAGATCTGCAGAAGAAAGTGGTATTCTTGTCTAAAGGAATATCAAATCAAAACTCTGCATAAAGGCAAATTGAAATGAAACTGTGTCGGCAGTCCTAGACTATGTTCCCAGCAGTTGTCAGCTGTAAGGCAGCATTAATGGGCCACAGATAGGACCTGATTATGGTTAAGAGATTAATGATTATTTAATTAATGTGTTAGGAAAAATAGTGCTAGAGATGCCTAATCAGATTTCCCCCCAGCTTTTTCTCAGACATAGACAGGTGCACCAGAAAACAAGTGCCTATTTCTTACTTTGTTTCAGACAATTGTACTTAAGTATCTCTTTACCTATAAACTCTGATATCTGTCCCTAAGCAATTCAGGACAAAAGTAGAAATAATTCATTACATCTTGTTTCATTTGCAGTCCTTCTTGAATGCTCTTCTCTGAGAGATTTGCAATGCCTTAAATGTTTTCAAGAATATTTCTTACTATTCACATAGCAAGATAATTTTCTTTGTTAGTGTGTTTTACTTAGAAGTGTTTCAGGGCATCTATGCCAGAGATTAAGTTATTCTGAAGATTTTACTCTCTATTAGTGAACAGTTACTAAAATGAACAATATTATTCTGTTTTTCACTGTTTGCATAAGAGATTTTGCAGGCTCAGATGCCAGACAGGGGTTGCAGCATCAAATGCCTGTTGTTTAGAGTCAACAGATTAAAAACCAGATCTAATTATGATATGTAATACACTGCACCACTTTTACCATGATTTTTTTCCTAGAAATCTGTCTTGAAAACAGGATATTTATATTTTGATAGCAGAATTTACTCATTGCTGATTTACTATTTAGCAGAAGTCAAAGTTTATTATAGGCTAATTAATAGCTGTAAAGATGGTTGACAGCACAAGCTGAATGACATTTTTCTGGCAGATAATCCTGTGAAAAGCTGCAACCATTGGTGACCTTGTATTATACTTTAAGCAACCGGGGTACTTTTTGTAGATCCCTGTGACTGAGAGTAGTCATAACATTTTAATTAAGTGTGACACAATCATGCTAGTGGTGTGGGTACATGATAATGAGAAGGTAACTGCTGGCTAAATGTTGGGGTTTTTTTGTTATGAGTCAGACAGGACTTTTTATATATGTCAAATAACAAGGAAAAGACTAAAAAGGTTAAAAATAAATCGTGTTGGAAATGCTTGAATTACAAGATATAGCCAGAAATAGTCCTTTTAGTTGCATTCAATTTGGGAATGGTGGAATTTACTATGGATTGTTGCTATGCTGTAGGAGAGTTGGATGGAAATGTTTCAAGCAATCTTTTTGAAGAATGGCAGATCAGCATGAAATAGAGAGCAGCAAAACCTGATAAAATAAATTTGGTTATAATCATCAGCTATGATAGCTGTTCTATCATGCTACTAGGGTCTATCTTGGAGAAAAAAAACCCCAACCATTAAAACCTTACAGATCTTATAAACTAAGTAATATTAGTTTATTAACTAATAACCTTGCACTCTATATGGCATAATAATGATGAAAGACAGCAGAAAATTTGCCTTTATCTTGGCATATCTTACACCTAGACACAATTCTAGTGGGTAAACACAGCAAACATTCCTGGTTGGTTACTTGATACTGTTGCAGAGGTTACTGTGTCCAGTTGCACCTAGTTTGTCTGCATTAGTAATAATATCCTCATTGAACACTCTTGCTTATGAAATGTCTTGATGTTGATATTTTAGTATGCATTTGTATCACTACCACAGATAGTACTACGTTTAGACTTAGTAAATGAAGATCGTATCTCCACCACTCAAACACCATAAATGAAATGTGAACAACGTATTCTAATACATTCTAGTTAAAAGGTTGGTGGGAGCCTAGTATTGATTTCAGCTGAATCATGGTGAAATAGAAGGGTAGTTTCATTTGATTGTTTGAGAATTTGAACTGGCAAGAAATGGTCACCCAGGAAATGCATCTTCATCTTTCACCTAAAGAAACAAAAATAGGTAGCTACAATGGAGTTGCCTTTAAAATGCCCCATTACCCGAGGTCACACAGCAATGGAGGTATCAAAAGTCAAGATTATGTTCAGAAAGAAGTCAGAATAAGAGTTTAGAGAAATATGACATGACTGGTTCTTTTAGAGACTCTTTGAAAATATATGGCTAGGGCATTCTCATATCTGGATCATGAAAAAGAGCCACAGAGAGAACACTCAAAAGTTACATTCTAAAACAGAGTATCTCCTTACCATGGTTTGGGAATTAAGGAAGTTGGTTAATAACAATCAGAGAAGTTTTCAATTTAGGATTAAATCAACTAAGCCAACTTCGTGAGCTCCTTAGCCTCATGGAGGATCATATCTTGATTCAGAGAAAGGGAATTTTGTAAAGAAGGGTAACAAGATTTCACTTCGGAGAAATTTACTTATGGTAGAAGGTAGATTTAATGACAGGGTTGTCCACGCTTTAAAAGGCTTTTCTGGTATGCTTATACTTGTAGAATATATTGGCAGCCTTTCTCTGTGGGGATGCAGTGTTCCTTTGCCAGATGGAATAACCTATACTGGCCCAAAGGGTATAACTGTTTCAGCTCCAGGGAACTGCTGGCTAACACTGTGTTTTCACACAACACAGCTCTTGGCAAAACACTGATGTAGACCAAGTAGACAAGTTTTGAATGTCGATTTATGTTTTAAAGTGATTGGAAAGCAGGCATAGGCTTGCATCCTATAGTTCTAGTGTAAAATATGTTCATTTTAATAGTAAATATTATTTTCTCTGTGAAAGTCTTGTTTTCCTAAATGTATCCCATAGATTGAGAGTAAAGTCCTATTCCCTTATACAAAATTAGTAGATTGTACAATCCAAATCACAAAGTGTAAACTGTGCATAATTTTTTAGTGCCTTGGTAGAAAGCCAAACTCACCATCTTGCAGCTGTATGCTAGCAACCACAAAACTGTTTAATTTGAAATTAGCAGATATTAATCTAATTATACACATTGCTACAAAATGCCATAAGTTCAACTTCATATATCAGCTTCTCATGTCTTTGTGACTAACCGAAATGCATGAACAATTACCTGCACTCCTCAACTATCACACCGCCAGATCAAATGGAAGTCTTAATCCTATTTTATGTTAGAGTTTGTGGGAGATGTCTTGTTGGTTTTTTTTTCTTTTTTTTTCTTTTTCTTTTTTCAGTGGATGCAAGCAATTTACTTCTCAGTTCAAGGAATTTTAATGGAAAAACTGTCATGTTTATATAACTTCCAGTACAGCTGAGCAGAGAGCAAATAGGAACCTTTATTTTTATGGTAGGTTAATTCTACAGATTGTCGCATCACTGCCAAGTAAGTGAAACCCAGGCTAATATCATTCAGACATTCTGGAAATGCATGTTTCCTTCCTTGCATGAACATTAATGTTGTCTTTTAAATCATTTAAAGTGAATGTTTTGATTTTTGGAAATGCCAAAGTAGACATGCATGAAAAAGAACATTTTGATGGAAGTTTTTGTGACAGGGATATGACAAAGGAATAATCCATTTGAAACTTTCAAGGGAATTAGCTAGAGAGAATTAATGGTGTCTGGGAATGAATGCATGTTTTCAATCTACCACCAGAGCAAAATTAGAGCAAAATTATTGCTTTGAAGATATTTGTTAATTTTGTTAAAGTATCAGTATAGAAAATTTACCTTTCTCTTCTTTCAAAATATCATATCTTAAGTATCAACTTATATATATATATATATATAAATGAGATTCTGAGTAAGTAGACTGAGAATATAATTCTGAACCGAACAATTCTCACTTGGACAATGAAAATCTAAACTAGGAAATGGAAGTTGCCTTAGTTGCAGAATCTTTTTCTTCTAGTTTAAAAAAAAAGGTATGACAAATAGCTTCATAAAAGCAGTTTTTTAAATATATAGCTTTTATAATTAATAATGCAGACTGTTGTCTACTTATTTCAGTAAATAATTTGAATGCAGCTGACCTTTCTGTTTTCTCTACTGCATTATTAATGATGTTGAAGAGGTCACTAGGTTATTGTTCTGGCAATATAAACTTGCTTAGCTGAGGTTTTGGTTTGCAACTAATGCTGTTTTAAATGTGGCACCTGAGTAGATTATGTACCATCTGAGATGGAAACAAAAAACTAGAAAGCTTTCTCACTTGCAGATCCAGAATGTCAATGCATTTCAACCATTCAATTCCACCTTTAGGCATTTGGGGTGCATGTATGAACTACAGCCATCTCTTTATTGCTCCATCAAAATACCTCATTATGGAAAGCATCATTCTCTGCCAAAATACCAGCAGAAGGTGGACACAGACCTGAACTTGTCTTGAATCAGAGCATTATCTATACGTTATGATTAATCCCGATATAGAAAGGTCCAGTGCTCTTCTAGTTTGTGGTGGCCTGTCCTGAAAAGCAGTGGCCACCAAGTACCTCCAAAGTGAGACAAAAGTAATAAAAACCTTAACCTTCTCCTTTCATCATATCATGTTGACTTTTTTTTGTTGGATAGAGGAAGAGATAATTTTATTTTCCTCTTTTTTATTTGAATTTTGAGAGTTCATCATACTCTCTGAGAGTTCACTGAAACATCTGACATTTTGAAGTGCACTGATCTCTTTGTTGTAATCTTCATAAGTGGAAGTAGTTGAATTTCCTTATCTCCCAGTTTGCATAATTCTACAGTCTTTGTTAAGCCTTTGAATTAGACCAAAAGATACTAGGTATCTCAGGATGCCTGGTCAGGTCTAGTCTGAGATGCCTGCTCTTACAAATGATAAAAGTGTACCTTCTCTCTAGTCAAGTCTAATTCTTTAGCACTTACTACATATTGGAATATGTTCTATTTTTTCCTGCAGATTTCAGAAAAATTAAAATTTTCAAGTGTCTGATAACTGAAAATATTATACCACTGCCATACAGACTGTTTCTTAAGAGTGAGAAAGGTTGCTCCATGTTATCACAGAACAGGCTGACAGCAGAGTTTACACATGAGGAACTAGATAGATAGATAGACTAAAGTATCATCTGCATACTCTTACATTTCACCTGAATATATGAGATCTCAAATCCACAACAAGACTCATTGAATTGTGTATCTTTTGCAAACAGTGTTGAAGAGGTTTTGCTTCACCTTTGATTGGCACTCCACAAAATGTGTTTATGCAGGAAGTTTCTATGACATCATTTGGAATGCTTGATTACAAAGGAGTGTAATTTAAAGGACTTGCCAAGACAGCAAAAGCAAAACTTCAGCAATGTATTTCATGACTTTAAATAAAACTGTGACAGACTGATATGGTACATTTCATAAGCTTTAAAAGCTTGAAATTATATGGACAGCTTCCAGGTACAGTTGCATTATTTACATGAAATTGAGACAGCAGTGACTCAGAGCTGAAGCATAATTTTGTTTTGGTTGGTGGAGTCGTGAGTTTACTTCAAATATAGAATTCAGAGAGCCTAGAGCTGTTAGGAGCAAGAAGTCTTGTGTGCAAGCCAAAAAGGGATAAATATTCAACATCATCAGGGTGGAATTGGTGACAGCCACATTCAGTCATTTGTCCTGGAAAGTTGGAAGACAATAATGATATCTAGGCAGTACAACTATTATAATACACAGACATAGCCATACCTACTAATTAAGAAGTAGGTGACTGAATTCTTACATGGCTGTTATCCTATTTTTCTGTCTTGGTACAAACCAGGCTGATAGAGGACCAGTTTTATAAACAATTTTGATAGCATGTAATAAACTTAGTTGAAACTTAAAATATAACTGTTTTTCACAGTGTTTATTTTATGTTAGTAACTCTGAAGTTGAGTTAAGATTGAAGGGAATTAAATTCAGCATGTGAGTGATAGGTGGTCCTCCTCAAGATAATACATACAAAAATAGGTCAATCGAATTGTTTGTAATTTTTTTGTTTGTGGAATAATATTTTCTGGTAATTTTTTTTGTCAGATCTTCAAATTTTGACAATTTTTTTCATAATGTTCCATACATAATATTTTCCGTAAATATCCATGCATAAAAGAATCCTTATGCAGATTTATTTTAAACCGAACATGCTTTGAAATAGCCAGTAGGCTGAAAGTCCACAGAATTTGGTATATAAACACATCATTCACTATTCGTTCCTTCCACAAGTCAGGGAAGTAAATCTTTTCAAGGTTTTGCATTATAATATTTTTATTTGCATTATCATATTTTTAATGCAGATAATCTAAAAGAACTTTATAAGATCAGTGGATAACTTAAATGACCAGTAGTATTGCTAAAGTTCTCCCATTGAATAACTGTTTTCTGATTTATCCTTTCTTCTTATTGCATTAAAGTAACATCAAAGATTTGTTAAAACAAAGCTTGAAAAAAGGTATCAGGACAACATGAAGAGGAATACCCAGGTGTCTTGTACTCTGAGAAGTGTCTGCATTCCTTTTTGGTCATAAAAGACACACACAGTCAAGCATAGCATGACATGCTTGGTCTTTGAAAGCATGTTTGATGAGTGACTAGGTGAATAGCATGCACTACGATACTTTTTTTGAGGCAATGTAGTCACTGAGGGTGAAATTAGGTTTTAAGTGAGATTTAAGTATTGCTGTACAGGTTTTGCACTGGTTCTCCTCATTTCAGTAATTTTTCACCCTCAAGGTATAGCTTACAGAAATATCCAGAGATGTGATCCCTTCTGCTGCAGCAGATTACACTTCTTTATCCTGACTTAAGAAAGATCTTTTAAGTAATGCATTCTCTGCATTGTTAGGAGTTTCCTTTGTGGTTTCCCTGAAGAGCAGCTACTGCTGCTCCATGGTAGTGAGTAAATGAGGATCCCAAAGTGCTTGTTTCATGTATCTAGTGTTCAAGCTATATTCCCTTATGCTTTATGAGGTTCTGCTCCTAAAGGGAAAGGGATTTTTCCATTGCTACTTCATTACAGAACTGGATTAACTTCAAAAGAAAAAAAAAAATAGCTTCCATGGCTATGGAAAATTAGTTCTGCTCCTGGTAAATTAGAATTGGTGTTATGCTGAGTAAGAAATGTAGCATTTTAATGAAGTGTCCACCCTTAAGCACCTCTCCCAGAGAAGACGCCTGTGAATCTTTGCCAAATACATAGTTCATCTGGGTTTATGTTGAACTACTTGGCTGGCAAAGAAGCTGCTCTATGCTGTCTTTGGCAATTCAAACCTTTGTAGAAACCTTATTTATAGCTGCCCAGGAGAACACTGTCTCAGTTTTCACTATGTTTTCATTTCAGTCTACTCTAAAATTACTTTATTCTTAAATCAGTGGGAAAAGTAATTTGGCAGACAAAGCTACAAGAGCAATTTTTTTTCCCACAAATTGCCTCAAATGAATCAGAGTATCTCTCATAATTGTATGGTATCTTCTCAGTTAAAGATATCATGAATTCAGTTTTAATTGTAATTGCGTTAGCTGGTGGCAGAATTTATTTCAGTTAATTTTGATTTGATTATTGCTATTTCAGACATTAATCAGCATCCTATTAAACCATCTCACAGATATTAATTATGCCCCAAAATAGCCCCATGATGTACAGTCAGGGAAGAATTAATCCTTAAGGGACAGGAATTTTAGATTTTTCTTTGATATGGAATACAAAATTTCAGTCAGTTTGGGTTTAGATTTCCAGAAATATTTAACTCTCTGTTTTTACCCACTTGTGCAAACCAAGTCTGGTAGGGTGACTAAATTGCCAGGCAATACAATCCAAGTCCAGCTACAAAATGTATGTGTAAGTATTTTCCCACACTGGCACTTCTCATCTCAACAGGTATTTTAGAGTACATTACCACCTATTAGAAAGAAAAGAGAATGAATTTTGACATGGTCTGGCAACCACTAGCGTGAAACTGCCTTCAGGCAGCTAGGATCTAATTCAAATAACAAACCAGGTTACCCATATCGATCTTCCACAGGGCCCTGATCAGTTCTTGCTTTATTATTTTCTGTATTACTTCAGGCGTGTTGCTTCATTTTTGAGAAACAGGGACTGACTGCTTGTGTGAACAACGTTGGGATTCATTGTGAGAGGGAGATAGATCAGTGGAACCACACTCTGAGGTAAAGGCAGCAGGTGGAGGCTCCAGATGAAGCAGAGGATCCCCTGCCCTCTTGTCACCAGGCAGGAGGAGGGGACCTAAGAGACAGGAGTGAATGGAAACAGGTCCCTGCTCAGGGCAGCAGGTGAATTCCTACCTGGCCTCCCCCAGCTTCCCAGTTGCCTCTACACAATAGATACGGGGCTCTGGAACTGGAGGACCAGGCAAATGAGGACGTTGACAAAGGTCCATCCAGAGAGTTGCTGAGGCAGGCAGCCCCACCCATTAGGACTGCTCCAAAAAAAAAAAAAAAAAAAAAAAGGACGAAAAAAAGAAAATAAATAAAAGAATAAAAGAGGTGTTTGCAGGTGTATTTACCGAAGGAAGCTCGGCACCTTTGGAAGAAGCCGGTGCCGGAGGGACGAACGAGGGGCAAAGGTCCCGGCGGATCCCAGAGCACTTCCAAACTCCCACTCCCAAAGGCGCTTTAATCCCATCTCCCTGGGAATTTCGGCGCTGGGGGAAGGTGCTAAAACACTTGCTCTCCCAGCAAAGCCAGCCCCGGCCCCTCCGAGGGCCAAGGCGGGGGGGGGTATTTTTATCCATCTCTAAAACCCCTCGTTTTCTGCCAGCTTCAAATCCCCTCGGCACCAGCCCTTGGCACGGCGAGAGCCTCCCGGGGATGACACCGGCCCTGGGGGTCCCGCTGCAGGGGATCCCCAGTTTGGGGGCTGCTCATTTCCCACATCCCCGGAGCAGTTTGCAAAAATCCCCAGAAAAACACCCCAAAACTCGAGGGCAGTGAGTGGGCTGCAGCCAGGGCAAAGCAGAGCCCGGGGGTTGGGGGAGCAGGTGAACCCCCCCCAAAGCGCTCCCCCCCCCCACAAGGAAGCCCCTCTAGCCACA
>WTSP01027950.1:77353-108581 GCA_025331215.1 Actenoides lindsayi | reverse complement strand
AAGGAAGGACACGCAAAATGGGGACGTGACAAAAGGGCCATCCAAAGAGTTGCGGAGGCAGGCAGCCCCCCCCATTAGGACGACACAAAAAAAAAAAAAAAAAAAAAAAGGAGTGTCGTTGTCATAGGGGATCCCCTTGTGAGAGGAACAGAAGGCCTGATGTGCCGGCCAGACCCATCCCGCAGAGAAGTGCTGCTTCCGTGGGGCCAAGGTCAGAGATGTAACCAGGAAGCTCCTGAGTCTGGTAAGACCCTCTGATTACCCGCCGCTACTGGTCACACAGGTAGGCAGTGGTGGGATTGCTGAGAGAAGTCCTGAGGTAATAAAAAGGGACTTCAGGGCACTGGGCTGAATAGTGGAGGGATCAGGAGCACAGGTGGTGTTTTCCTCAATTCCTTCAGTGGCAGGAGTGCTGAAAGGAACAGGAAACCACCACCTGATCAACACATGGCTTAGATGCTGGTGCCATTGGGTGAATTTTCTTTGATCATGGGGATGTTTACATGGCACGGGGCATGCTGGCAACAAACGCAGTGGAACTGTCCATGAGGGGGAAGATGTTTCCTGGCCAGGAGCTGGTGGAGCTCAATCGAGAGGGCATTAAACCACCACCAGAGATGAGCCTAGGGGTGGCATGGCAATGTTAGGGGCGAAACCAATAGCCCAGCTCAGGTGCTTCTATGCCAATGGATGCAGCATGGGCAATAAGCAGGAGAAGCTAGAAGCCATTGTGAAGCAGGACAGCTACGATGTAGTCATCATCACAGAAACAGGGTGGGATGACTTTCATGACTGGGGTGCTGCAATGGGTGGCTATAAGCTCTTCAGAAAGGAAAAACAGGGTAGAAGAGGCTGTGGGGTGGCTCTGTATGTTAGGAAATGTTTTGACTATATAGAGCTTGATGATAGTGAGGATAAGATTGAGTGTTTATGGATAAGGATGAAGGGAAGGTGAATAAGGCGGTTATCCTGTTCATCTTGAGTGAGCTCACATGGCAAGCGTAGGATAGCCAGGGGATCAGGCCCAGCCACCATGGGTTCAGGAAAGGCAGATCCTGCTTGATCAACCTGATCTCCTTCTATGACCACATGACCCGCCTAATGTATGAGTGAAAGGCTGTGAGCATTGTCTACCTGGACTTTAGTAAAGCCTTTGACACCGTCTCCAACAGCATTCTCCTAGAGAAGCTGGTGGCTCAAGGCATAGACAGGTGTACTCTGCCGGGTTAAAAACTGGCTGGGCCTAGAGAGTTGTAGTAAACAGAGTTAAATCCAGCTGGCAGCTGGTGACCGGTGGTGTCGCCAAGGGCTCAGTGTTGAGTCTGGTCTTGTTCAACATCTTTATTGATATAGATGACGGGATTGAGTGCTTCCTCATCAGCTTTTCAGATGACACCAAATTGGGTGGGAGTGTCCATTTGCTTGAGGGTAGGAAGGCTCTGCAGAGTGATGGGCTCAGGCCAATTGTATGAGGTTTAACAAGGCCAAGTTCTGGTTCTGCACTTGGATTGCAACAACCCTAGGCAATACTACAGGCTTGGGGAAGAGGGGCTGGAAAGTTGCCCAGTGGAAAAGGACCTGGGGGTACTGGTTGAAACCTGGCTGAATGTGAGTCAGCAGTGTGGCCAGGTGGCCAGGAAGGCCAAGGGCACCCTGGCCTGTATCAAAAACAGTGCGGCCAGCAGGAAGAGGGAAGTGATCATGTCTCTGTGCTTGGCACTGGTGAGGCCACACCTTGAGTACCGTGTTCAGTTCTGGGCCCTTTACCACAAGAAAGACATTGAGTTGATGGAGTGAGTTCAGAGAAGGGCAACCAAGAGAAGGGTCTGGAGAACAAGTCTTGTGAGGAAAGGCTGAGGGAATTGGGATTGTTTAGTTTGGAGGAGGCTGAGGGAAGACCTTATTGCTCTCTACAAGTCCCTGAAAGGAGGTTATAGAGAGGTGGGTACCAGCCTCTTTCTTCTCTCAAGTAAATAACGACAGGACTAGAGGAAATGGCCTGAAGTTGCACCAGGGGAGGTTTAGATGAGATATTAGGAAGAATTTCTTTACTGAAGGAGTAAAGGCACTGGAATGGGCTGCCCAGGGAGGTGGTAGAATCACCATCCCTGGAGGTATTAAAAAAATGTGTAGATAAGGCACTTCAGGACATGCCCTAGTGGGATGGTGAGGTGGGTTTTTGTGTGTTTTGTTGTTTTTGTTTATTTGAGTTTTGGTTTGAGGCTGGGTTTTTTTGTTGTTTTGTTTTGTTGATGGTTGGACATAGTGATCTTAGATGTCTTTTCCAACCGCGACGATTCTGTGATTCACTCATGGTGAAATAACAAATGACACCTGTCACAGATACTTGCAATGTAAGGTGGGAAGGATCATTCTTAGTTATTAATTTTTTAATAACCATGGGCAAAATTATTACCTAAGATTTATAATTATACATTGCATAAAATAACCTAATAATCTGTACAGTGCTCTTTTCCTATTTACCCCCTGTCCTACAATGGAAGGCTTCCCTGAGTAGTTTCAATTCTGGAAGCAGAACAATCTATGATTCAAAAAACTGCATTCATTTGGAAGCTGTACTACGTCTTCACGTGATAAATGGTATAGATGAGCCTTTTGACTGTCTCATTTGATGAACTATGAAATGGTATCTTGTCTCTGGCATTCTCAACAATATTATGTCTTTGTCATGTTTAAAGTGGAGGTATAAAGGTCATGTACCCAGAGAGCAGGTGAAGCTGGTGGTAGAGCTTGGCATGTTTGAGTGCCCCTAGTTTATTCTAGCTGAATGTTACATCTTCCTCTCTACTCTGCTGACATAGTGGTCATTGCACAGTGCGAGTCAGGCTTGTGACCAGTTACTTTTTGCATTCTGCTGTCTCTGCTCTCTCTGTGTCTGTTTTTGGATTATTAACTTTGGTTGAGCTGTTTTAGCAGTTCAATAAGCGTTTACTTTCTTGCTGCCTGCTCTGTATGTATGTGCACCACAATTGCATTGACACTGTTGAATCTAAATGTTGTTTTGAAAATGTGGAGTTGACTTGAATATTAGTGAAAACTGCTGAGCTGAAGCTGACAGTGATTTGAAGAACAGCTTATGTGTGGTGTACAGGGCTTAGCTGGTTATTTATGATAGAAATGGACTGGTATAGAATTATGCTTCTACTTAGGCTGTTAATACTCTTTACAATATTAATCAGAATATGTAATTGAGATTTTCAGAGGAAATAACTTCAAATAAGCATTATAGCATTTTATCATAATTTGGAAGACCTTTTCTGTCACAAGCAAGATAATTTTCTAACTTTTTTAGCTATTATACAGTTCTGCATATGAAATGGGAATGTTGCAAACATTGTAATTTCTTCCATTCAACAGAATCCTTCAGCATGAAATCACTGTTGCAGACACCCTTGCACAGATATGGTTCCATTAATTTCCTTGGAAAGTGCCGCCTTCTTTCCCGTCAGTGTACTAATTATACACCTAGCAAAGGTCAATGTCCTTTTGAGTCAATAAAGCCACTTACTCTAGGTCCAGATTTCAAACCTGAAAAAAAGGTCAGAAGAAAGTATGCTGAAATAATTCATTTCTGATTAAATTCTGAATTCAATAAATTCAGACAAAATATTCTGGGACTTTTACTTAGTAGTCTACTTTGTCTATTTTGTTAAACTGCTAGTAATTTATACTTGAATATGGAACATTATGGAGCAAAGTTTTTAAAATCTGCAGTATTACAGATAAGAATTACTCAGATAAGAATTAAATCAAGTATTACAGATAAGAATTACTTAAGAATTAAGAGTAATGAATGAAGTCTGTGACTACTTTGCAATCAATGGAATTTTGCTCCTCTGGTTGTTAAACAGTTCAGGATGTCAGGATTTTGCCTTCTGTGTACTAGTTGTAGCACTGTCACGCTCTAGTACTTCCAATTTGAAGATTTTTAATTTTTTTTCTCTTTATAATGAGGTTTCTACAAAAAAAAGGTTTGAGTGGCAATAACTCAGAACTATTTTAATATCTGGCTGTAAGAAACTGTCCATCTCTTGTTCAAGTTCTCAGCAAAGAATGCTTAATAAGCAAATCCACAAGCATGCATACTACCTGAGATTTGGAATAAGTGTTTCTGTTCCTCTTCTGTGAAGCCATATGCTGGTGGGAGACAAGTAGTAGATATGCCTTAGTCAGGACTGAAGTTATTAGAGACAGAATTACCATGCCACTTCTATTTGGTCAAACTCTGCTGATGTCAAGTAATAGCTCTACATTGCCAGTACAGTAGGAGTTAAATCAGACCCAGCATAGAAGATGCTTCTCTAGAGTAAAAATATGGCATTGATATCAGAATAGTCAGAAAGAAATCTTTGAACTATGTATGCATGTGTGTGTGTGTTTGATTATAGCTGTAATTATATGTTTGACTATGCATGCACACATGAGGCTACTTGTTTTCCCATAGGCCCACACATTTTATGGGACTTATAAATTATTTATTTGCTATATCTAAAAGGAGTGAAACTGCTACTTATCCAAGCTTTCTCTTTCCTGCTTAAACAAAAGTTCAATGTGCTATATCAAAATTTGTCCATTCCTTCAAC
Source organism: Actenoides lindsayi (assembly GCA_025331215.1). Lineage (NCBI taxonomy): Eukaryota > Metazoa > Chordata > Aves > Coraciiformes > Alcedinidae > Actenoides > Actenoides lindsayi. Next base: position 103,977 of record WTSP01027950.1, on the reverse strand, counting down.
TATGTGTAGTCTTCTACAATATTTAATCCCTTTTCCATTGCCACATAATCATCACTTCAGCAATTAAATTTGGTCTTCCTACATTTTTATGCATATTGCTTATCTATATTCAAGGAAATATTCAAATGGCCTCACATATTTTCAAGTCACTTGGGAATGTCTAGAAGCTGTCCTCTCTGCATTTCCCAAAAGAAGAATGCAGAGAAGATGATGCTTAATTTTATGTGTAAAGAATTCCCGTATTTCTTTTCACAACTAAAGGACTTGTCATTTTTTTATATCAGCTTTCATCATTTTAGCTAGTATCCAGATTGCTATACAAATTAATTTCAGATGGATTGCTTTTAATCTGAATTCTTTGGAAGGAAAGAACAGTTATAGGCTCTGATATTTTGTGAACACTCTCCATGTGCCATGTAAGGCCTGTGATATGTATTTCTGGTCTGAGATTGCTTTTACCGATTTTCCTAGCTTTCTGTATCAAAATGAAACTGTACAATAAAATGGTCAGGAAAGCAAGCATTTAAAAATCTTACCAGTTTTATTGTGACTATTGATGGCACAGCAATTCCTGATGACCAGGTTTTTTTAGCTCTTTCCTGATAACAATCATTCTCAGGAAGCTATTTCAAAGCTATGGGTTTTTTTTCTTATTCAATGTAAAGGCTGCAAATTATATGGGTAAAACATCCATTAACATTTTAAAAAACCATTTTAATCTGCCAAATCAAAATACTAATATTATCATAAATGTACTGTTTTAGTAAATACAACCTAGTTTCATCAGACTAAATCAGAATATTAGCCAATATCGAATGTTTAAGATTTCATATGCCTTCTTCCACAATCAGTATTTCCCCACAATTTTAACAGAAATAAAAGGTTCAGTCAAATAGAAAGAAGCCTGAAATGTCTATGCCAAATCTGTTTCTGTTCTCCACTATTTGTACCCCCTTCATTATCTTAAATTTTGTGGCAGTCAAATGAGTGTATGATTCAAAGATTATGTAATTATTTATATGCAATTAATTTGTTTTGTTCCAGGAACTCCACATAAATTTATGCTTCTTTATTATTCAATATAGTTTATGAGATGTTGGAAATTATCACCTGTTAGTTGTTAGACTTCCAGGTTCTTAAATATCTATGCTTGACTTCATGCAAATGATTAATGTTTCCATTACCAGTAGTGGTCTCATGTCTAAAGTTCAGTGTGCATATGTTAACACTGAAGGATTTAGCACACAAGCAACCTCATTCAATGCTTCTAAGGCTATCATGCCAATGATAATTTTGTCTGAGTAAGGAATAGATAGGATTTGCTTAATAAATGGAGATTTGGCTGTGCTGTGACTGTTACAAAATGAAAAAGAAAAACAAAACAAAACCAAACCCAACATATTATTTGGAAATTTTCCATCTGATTTTTGAGAAACAGTAATACAAATGGGACAGCTTGAGCGTGCAGGTCCAGTGGGCCACAATCATCTCTGATGATCTTTCTGAGCAGCTATTGAAACCCTTTTCTTCTTCTAAATATTAAGTGCCTTCTTCCCCAAAATCTGTGTATTCCTCTTTATCATTCCCATGGTGTCTGAATGCTAACCAGACAAAAATGAGAATGTCACTGCAGTAGAGCATAAAATATTTTTAAAACAAATTATCTATGTTGTGAAAAAAAAAGGGAGGAATAATATTGTAGGGCAAAATTATAAAGACCTGAAAGAAAGCTGGAGATAAAGCCAGTGAAGAAAAACTACAGTACAGTAAGCTTAAGTGGAAAATATAGGGCTGTGTATATGTACTGTGAGTAATGGCAGACTTGGATACAATTTACCGTAGCTAAAGAAAGGGGCTGATCTTGGAGAAGGGCGCTCATAATTGATGGGAGCTGATAGAGAAGATGGTGGTGAACAAATCTAGGACTTGGACTGCAGCATTTCAAAGGAGAAACACTTTTTCTTGGTGAGCAGGTGAAGCCCAACATATTTTGGCAACACTTGAGAAGTAATACTTCTATGCACAATACCATGTCAATAAATCAGTGTTATGATCCATCCATATAAGTTGTTATGCTGTCTGTGATTTTACTTTCATGCTTATATTTCCTAGAAATATGCCTGAGCAGAAGATGCAGTTACTCTTATAAACACAGGCTGTTATGTTCAGTTTGTATTTCACACACTTCAAGGGCTTGCAAGTTTAAGAAAAGCTTATAGTTTTACAAGCAAGCGCACATGTGGAACACAGTATCATCTTCTGTATCCACTTGAACTCTGTATAAGCACAAAGATTGATAAATGCTTTTCAGGGTTTTGACATATAACTCATTGTTGCAAAAATGTGTTTTAAGCTCCTCTGATAGTGAAGTTTTGAGTGGTGGGGAAACGTCAGTCCATCTTTCCTCGACTAAAATCAGTTCATCAGAATTGTCATTGATATGGTTTAGCCATTATACAACATCCTGGGATTTTAAGATAATCTGCAAACATACTACTCTAAAATGTCTAATCATGCAGATATTGTCCTTGTAGATCAAGACAATATGATTATCCTTTGCTGTACATTCATATATTTAAATTTTAGTCATAATGATAGTTATGTTTGATGACTTGGAATCTAGATTTTATATTAAAACAATGACAGCAAAAAAGAAAATTCCAACAACCTTTAAGGTAATTAGTTTACCACTAAGAAACTTACCGGCTTCATACAAGCTTAGTCAGCCAAGAACTGAACACAGTTAATTAACAGTGCTGTCTTTTATAGACTTGAATCAATTATTAGGACAAAACCTAAGCTGCAATTTCAGTTCTGCAATGTGCAGGCTTTCTTATAGTTCCAGCCCAAGAAGGATTCAGGCTTAGATTTAAAGAAAAGAAAAAGATGTAAGCAGATCTGAATAGCAAATACAAAACTTGAATCCATGTCCTTTCCTTTTCAAAGCCACAGAAACTTAAACTCCCCTACACTTTTGCTTTATAATAGCCCCAATATTTCTAGGTATAAGCAAATAGTTTCCCAGACCCTGCTTATACCCAGGTGGAATCAAGAAACTAGACAGGTTATCACTTTCATTTCGTAAGAGGCCTAGAAAACAGACAAGCTCTGAACAACTCTTATACACATTAAGAGGTTGTATATTATTTTTTCTAAAATGTCATTGCAGCTGTTTTTATTTTTAAAATAGTACTCAGATTTTATATAAAAGGCTTGTGATTAGAGCACGTAGGCAGTAACATGCCAGAATCAAATCCCTACATCTCCCACCATTCATTAGTGTGCTAAAATCACTAGCCTGGGTGGATTTATGCCACCCTGCAGTGTAAAATGGGAGATCTGTAGAGATATTTAACAGCCAGTGTATGACAAATAACTTGGCTGTGAAGACATCAAACAGTATTCTCTTTCCTGTCTGAGAAGTTTTAATCTGATAGCTAATAACAAGTAAGTAAATAACCTGTGGACATTGGTGTGCACCCAAAGGCTATCTCTGAACTCTGGTTCTGGAACTGTGCCCCAGTGGAAGGCAGGAGAGGAGACTGAGGAGATGCGTCCTGTGAAGCAGGAATATTGCCAGTATTCCTAACCAGGAAGAATAAGGCAATAAATAGATGAGGCATCACTGCATCAACCACCAAATGCAAGACAAAACCAGGCATTGATAGCATCAATTTGGTGTTTGTTTCTCAAACAAAATGTTTTCATTTAAATGAATAATGCTTATTTAACCCCCTTCAGTTTCTAGATGTTGGTAGAGCCCATCTATAGCCCCGTGTAAGGAACCTGCTCTTTTGAATGGGATGAGGTTTGAAAAAGACTGCAGCCTGCAGTGTTTCTCTTGGTGAGCTTCAGGAAGGAAGAAGAGATTGAGGTTTCATCTCTGAGGCACTTAATCAGGAGATGAATTATGGGATTTCATATCCAGTTTGAAGACCAGTTGTCTGGCACAATGGTGTTTAACTTGTTTGTAATCAAGTCCTATATCACATCTAGTCTTTAAGTAAGTAGTTAGCTTCAGCTTCAATGAGCTGTTGACATGTATATAGAATTGTTGATAAACAAACATGTTAACATTCATCCTGAGCTGGGGACAGGGTACCTTGGCACTATCATATCCTATGTGCTCTTTATGTAATTTTAGGAACACCCATGTTTATATGTTTGTATGTATACATACACATATCTGAAAAGCTCTACTCTGTTAAAATCAATGGCAATGTTCCCTTCAGCTTCAATAGAATGATGGTCTGAATCTATGTTCACTTTACTGCATCTTTTTGTATGATTTACAAACCATGAGCAACATATATTATACAGCTTTTTAATATAGTAATATTTTTCTATTTTAAGGAAGTTAATATATTTTTCTAGGAAGCAATAATTTTTTCAGTAAAGAGTGCTAGTGGAAATTAGACTACGTGTTTCAGTATCACACTATGTTGGGGGTTGGAAGGGACCTCTGGGGATCATCTAGTCCATCTCCCTTGCTAAAGAAGGTTTGCCTAGATCAGACTGCACGGAAAGGAATGTGTCTAGTCAGGTTTTGAAAGTCTCCAGAGGAGACTCCAAAACTTCTTTGGGCATCCTGTTCCAGTGCTCTGTCATCCTCATGATAATGAATTTTTTCCTTATATGTAGGTGGAACACCCTGTGTCCTAGTTTGTGCCTATTGCCCCTTGCCCTATCACTGGGCACCACTAAAAAGAGACTGGCCCCATCCTCTTGACAGCCACCCTTTAGATATTGATAAGCACTGATAATATCCTTCTCAGACTTTTCTCAAAAGAGAGATGTTCCAGTCCCTCAGTCATCTTTGTAGCCCTATGTTTGACTCTCTCTAGTAGTGCCCTGCCCAGTAACAGCCTGACAAATTCAGTCAGAAATTAATTCAATGTGAATTATTTCACAGAGAAGCTGAAATACAACTCTAACAATGACTTTGTAGTATGTGCTTTTACATGAAATTTAGATACTCTGCAAATAAAAAGTATTTCAATAAATGCTGGCTTGGAAAATTGTTGGCCAGTGAAACACCTTGGATTTATTGGGATTTTATGGCCAAATTGATGCAGGATTTTGTAGATGTGGTTAACCTAAAATATGTATGTGTTGAATACCAGAGGCAGAATCAGGAATCGGCTCCCAATTCCACGAGCTTCCAATTTCTTCCTTTGCTTTTTTTAAAACATAATTTTAGGCAAGTTTTCTTATTCCACTTTCCAAAGCCCTAAGATAGGAATACTGAATTCTTTCCCTTTGAAAAAAACCATACTCAGACATGTAAGTAAAAAGTGCTATGTAAGAGCTTTGTATTATTATGGTAATTTAAGAGATACTGAATGCCATCCTACAAATAACTGGGAAACGTTACATGGAATACTAAATATCTTTTAACTTCCTGAGTTTGAATTGCTGTTCAGTTTCTAAGCCTAGACTGATGCTTTGTTTGAAACTTCTTTTGAAATCATTTCCACTTGTTCAAGTAGTTTTAACTTTGCTGCAGACATAGCACAATTGTCAAATGCAAAACCTCTATTTTCATTTTCTTACTTCTTGCTGCTAATGCTGTTATCCGTCAGATGATTTTGTGTACATGAAATAGCAGTTGACATGTCTGCCAATCAGTTCTGTTCCTACAAATTTTCAAGTTTAAGAAATCAGATTCAGTTTTATGCACTATTTTAAGAGAATGAACTAATTCATTAAATACAAAAAAAAATCAATTTTTTTTTGTTTTGTAGAGTTCCCATTTCCGTTGCTTGTAAAACAACTCACAAGTTCTCTGAAGACTAGACACAATGTTGAACTGACAGACACCTGAGCTACCATTCATGTACCCTTGTGAACATCAGCAAGAGCAGAATTTTCTCATAAATGCATGAAAAAGATTTGGCAATGTGATAAATTTAGATGCCACTACTCCAAGTTTCGGGTACCTACTCCATCTGCGTAGTGTATCCAGTTGCAGAAATACTGCTTCTGCTCCTTTCTTCTTAGGATGGCCAGATTACAGCCAATAAACAGACGTGTATGCAGTCCTTGTTGCAGCATTTAGACCAAAATGAAAACTTTCTATTGGTTCTGCAATCCTCAGATGAATTGCAGTCTAAGATAAATTTTCAGATGTTCTCAAACATTTTGTAATTCTGAAGGGAAGCATTTTGATAGCATGCTTTTGCCTGTTCTCCAATAATAGCTCCATCTTAATCTGCTTTAGGTTTAACACATTTGGTATAATAAATAAACTTTACTCAATATGAGTAAGGTTGAACTGTTCTCAGAAAAAAAAAAATCACTCTCAATCACTGCAAAAAGCATCATTATATTTTTAAAAAGTGTAAAAGATTCAGAGATTTTATGTCTGCCGTTAAAAGAAACAATAGAATTATTCCTAATTACAGTTTTGTCCATTAGAGCGTCCATCAAAAGCTAAAGAAGAATATTTAAGCCTACAGTAGTGAGGCTGACAAGCTTATCTGCTATTACTGCACTCAAATCATAATATGTACTGTGCTATTTTTATTATTTGGGGTTTTTTTATTCAAAGATGGTTGAAAACTTCTTTTCTTTGACAAGGGGAAGAAAGAGAGAAATTTAACATCACCAAATGGATATGTGTATCTAGTTGAACAACAGAGAAAATACATGAAAAAACTTAAATTATTGCTTAACAAAGAACACTGACATAGCTGATGAAAGAAATAGAAGATTCCATTTTGATTATGTTTCCAGAAACATTGCTATTACTTTATGGTGCAAACTCTTTTTATAATGCAGCAAAAATATTCTCTTCGCAAATAGTGTGAAATTCAATGGAAACTTAAGTTTTAGTCTTGTTATTTATTTCTTCTAGGGGCAAGAATATTGGACATGATATAGATTTTTTGATCACCAGTCCAGGACCAAGAGAAGATGATGAACTTCTGCATAAAGTTGTTGACTTATGGAAAAAACAGGTATGAACTAAATAATATTCAGCTAAAAAAAGATATATTCTAACCACACTGAATTAAATCTACATAGTCCTTAGAGAATGTTGATTCCTTTTTACAGGTAACTGCAATATTTTGAAATTGGATGTTGCTATATTAGATTATTAATTGTGATGATCTAGGGGCATCGTCCAGCTCTGAATGCTGAAGTTGAAGGTTATATCAGAAGTACCCTGCACACAATCTGTTGTATTTTACCCTAAGAATATGCAGCTAGTCAGATCTAAGAAATCAGCTAGGTGGAGTTTTGAGTGACACAGCAAAACTTTTATACTTTGAAACAAAACTGTATTTGTTTAATTTCTTCTTGAGGTGGAAGTAGGTTCTCCCAAGGGGAACTTGGGAGCTCCAGATTTAAGCATAGTGGATTTGGGCGAACATGTAGTGTGACGTGAGCAAGTCTGAAAGCTTAGGTACCAAAGGCCTGGAATTCTCACTTCCTTTCAGCCCACAGATTAGGATTTTTCCTGGCTTCTATTGCAATGCTGTCAAAACTGACGTAGTCTTCCATGATGTCTGAGTTTGTAGGAATGCACACATTTCACAGAATTGTTCGTCTAATGGTTTGGGGTTTTTTTTCTATTCAGCTTTTTTTTCACTTTTGAACAGCATTAAAGTCAGAAGAGTCTGAATTATAACAGGTGCAGGTACCTCAAAATATTCCTGGATCATAAATATAGTATGTCAGAAATAAGAAGCTTTTGTTTCATAGTCTACCTTTCTAGCCAATGAACATATTTTTCAACATTTACTACCTATACCATTCAAAGGAATTGAGTACATTTCAATAAGTAAAAGGCCAACACTCTGTCTGGGATGAATCACCAAATGTTCTACTGCTAAGTAAAGTCAGATTTCAGTGCAGACAGCCTGGAGAGAATTGATTCTTGAACTGTCTGATATAATTGATATATAATGGGTTAACACGTGAAAGATGTTAAAAACATCCAACCAGCCAAAAAATGATCTGCCTGTATAAAGTTATCAGTTTCAAGGTGGTCAAAACCCTTCAAGTAGCTTTAATGGATTAGCTTCAAACTTATTTTTTCCTGGTAAAATACAACTTTGGGTAAATTCCTCTTCCTTCAGTTGACTTTTGGTCTCTGAAATGTTACCAGATTATTATTAATTTTTTTTTTAATATTTCTGTAACTTCTATCCTAATTCTGTATAGAAAGTGTATGTATTGAAGATGATTGATAGCAGGTATAATTTATCATACTCCAATGAAAAGTAATGAAACTGTGCCAGTGAATGAGTACTGATGACCTACTCTATTTTTAATCTTTTTATTATTTATGTAGTTTTTTCCTAAGTCTTCTACTCCCTTTTTTTCTGAGAAAAAGTTGTGTTTCCTCTTGGAAGCTGTCCTTTTACCTTCTTAAGCAGACTTGAACTTCCAGGAGGTCATGTGTGGGTCCTCCAAAAATCATGTTTATTATCACATAGCAGAAAGGAAAAGTGATGACATGCTGAGGCTAGAGCCTGCCCTGAGTGCAGCTTTTCATTCTTTCTCACATTCCATCACAAGTCACTTATATTAATGAGAACAATGGCTGTCATCTGAGAAGTCTCGTTACTGCTGTAGCTTTTCAGGTCACTCTGAGCTGCTTTCATTAAATTAAACTGAAATTAAAGAAATAAAAATGAAATTGTTTTTTGTATTATTTTTTTAAGGATAAAATTTGGCAGAAGTGAGTGCAGAGAGAGTATAGGAGGTCAAGGGTGGCCAATGGCTTGATGTAAAGATTAGGATTTCTCTAGGAATCCCAACATGAAGAAAATGTTAGAAGGGGAGATGCACAATGGCCATAGAAAACAAACCTAAGCAAACTGGGGATTGTTTAAAGCTGTGGACAGATATTTTCTGTCTTCTGTTTGTGCTCTAGAATTTTTATGACTTATACCACTAGTTATACTGCCTGTTTACTGTGGCAGTTGTAATATACAGGCTTTTACTGACACTACTGAAAAATAAGATGCCAGCAAAATCAAAATGCAAAAAAGAGAGAGGAATTATACTCCTCTTTTATTACATTTGATTTCTAACATGGAGGGGAAGACACACACACAAAAAACCCCAGACCTAAAGCACTTTTACTTTTTGACATTACACCTGTTGTCTGCTTTACAGCTTTGCACTTTTGTGTTACTGCTTCAAAGCCCAAATTCATCGAAGAACGTCACTGAGGTCATGATATTGACTTCCTTTTGGCAGCTCATAGCAAGGGATTCTTCAATGTTTAACTTCTAAACTGTGGACTTTGGCCTTATTTAAATTGTTTAAAAGGGCCTTTTTCTTAGCTGAAAAGTTAATGTAACAAGATCCTTCCATTGAAAGCTGTTGAAAACTAACTGGTTAATTTAACATTGATGCAACATCACCAGGCATAAATGGGACAAGGAACAGAGAACGGAGAACACGAAGTCTCCATAGAGCTTCAAAGTAGAGTGACAAAAGGGAAAAGCTTCAATGCAGTACAGAGGTTATGGTTTTAATTATTCAAAAAAGCTTCATGAAGAAAGTAAGAAATTACTTCTCTGGGTTAGATCTTGGAAGTCCATGGTTAAACAGGCATCTATGTCCATGCAGCTTCATTCACATGCTGTGTAAAGACCTATATAGCTATATTTAGCACTGTTCCTGTTGGTACATGTGTACTTTCAGCAAAGGAAGAGATACAGTTACTACAGACATTCCTGCTCTCTTAATTTTTTCCCTTTGCATTCATGTAACTATAACGTTGCATTTTTCTTTTGGCTTTTAGGAAAATGAGGAATGTAGATGTCTGCCTGTGCTTACTTATTTTAGTATATTAGTAGTCTGGTTTAGAATCTGTTATTCACCCTTACTAAGGTGAACAGGTATGGAAGGCTTGATGTCCCACTAAGGTGGATGGTGAGGAGCAAGTAACCGGTCTCACTTTTTAGTTGCTGGAAAGAGTTTTTTGTCAATAGGGTTCACAGAACAGCAGCACATTCATTATCAAGTGAGAGATGGATTTTAGCAGCAACAAAACCTGTTTCTAAGACAACACAAATAGTTAAAAGGCGAGAATAAAGGGCTTTTTTTTTTTTTTTTCAGGCGTACACTCTGCCCATAGAGATGCAGAGCTCCTTTTTGAACACATATTGTCTCACCTTTCAACTAAACTTTTTATTGCATTCTATCCTAGCTTTAGCAGGAGCTGAGGACATTCTTACCTAAAATAGACTATTGCATGGTGGCTAGAGCACAAGACATGAGAGAAGTAGGCTTAAATCACTTTAGGCAGAGGATTGGGAAGAATCTGATTGTCCTGTGTATGAGCTTATTGCATTAAGTAGGCAGAAGTGTTCCATTTCCTGCTATAAGTGAAGATCCAGGTAACAGTGGCATTTCTTCTAATATCTGATCTTTGTAGTATATATTGTATATCTGTATGTGGCTACATCTGTACATATATATCTCTGTCTATCTATTGATCTATCTTGCTCACCAGTGCAAATGCTCACGACTTAAAGAGGAAAGCATCTTCATTCTGGGACTCCAGTGCTGGTCTGTCCATTTTTGTCATGTTCATTTTTGTCAAAACCAGGCTGTTCACGATAAGCCCAGAATTAGACCACTCCAATACACAGGGAACTTCAAGATGAAAAGGGGACCAAGGCAGTTGTGAAGTTTTTTATTTCTGATTGGCCATTTGCTAATGATTCCTCACTTTAACAGGCCTGACTGCCCCCAGGCATCAGCTCCTTGAGCCTTTCCACTTTCTAGAATTCCAGTGGTCTCACCTAGATAGAACTAACATGCCTAATATGCCTACATCCTATTTTGGATTATCTGTACATATTTTAGTAAAAAAAAAAAAATGGGAAAAAAAAAAAAAAGAAAAAATCAGCTTCACTTTATTAAACCACCTCAGAAGGAAACTAAGAGCAACAACATATATGCATTTCAGAGAAATGCTGGACTACATTTTCAGGTTGTATAAAATGGTTGTACCTGGATTTAACAGAATTAATCCAGCTACTAATGATTATGAATGATGACCACTTGTAACATTAAAAATAGTGTAGGATGCTAATGACCATATTTGGATTGCTTTTTGAGGAATTTATTTCATATTTTTCTAAAACTTCACACTTTTCCTCAGTTTAATCATGGATTTACTCTAATATCAGTGCTATTGATTTGCCAGCAATCAGTCCATTTAAGTAAAAGTGCACAAAAAAAGGAAAATTGTTTTGAGTGTTAACAACTGCCATAAAAACATATATTTGGTTCTGTTGGTGTTCTAAATCTGAGAAATGAAAATGCCCACATTTTAAAACTTGATTGTGTAAACAAGGTCTAAAGCACTTTATGGTGTATAGATCAAGAAGAAATTTGCATAGAACTGCAAATTCTCTGGTGCAGAGTAATGTTAAGACTGCTGTTTTGCAGCTAGTGGTAACCAAAACTTCACACTATCTTCAAAGCTAACTGCCCGTCCAGGCAATACTTTTCCAAAATGTACAGAAGTGCCATTACAGCTTTGCTTTATGAAGTGATGGTCATGTCCACTGTCTAATCAAATTAGGTTAACTGGAAACATTATTCCAATGGATGTGACTTAGGCTTTGACTCCTATTTAAAGGTGATATCCTGACTTTGAATCAGGTTTCAACTCCTTGTTGAGCTCAGTACTTGAGTAATTGTAGTCTGATTACGTTATTTTTTGAAGTTGAAGTAAATATTTACAGTGGTCTACATACTCTCACGCTCTCCTTATTAGCTTTAGAAATTGCCCAGCCAAAAAATTATTAAAAAACACTGTAGAATAACCCAGAGAGAGGTAGTCCTAAAATATCTTTCTAGTCACACTTGCTAACCATGGCCATCTGCAAATACTGAAAATATACACAATTATATCTCAGGGGCCCCAAGGAGTGTTCCTGTGAAGTTTCTAAATATGAAAACAGGATGAGGAAAAAAACCAAGGGAGAAAAGACCCATCTTTAAATGCTGTGCTTTAACAGGTGGAATTTGTACTCTTCAAGCAGTTGAGAAATCTCAAAGGGAGGACCTTTAATGAGTATTGTATCCAGGATGACTTTAGATAAAGGGAATTTCTTAATTTTTAATGTGTGCAATACAGCAAAAACTGACATCAAATTTACCTTTTTTTCATTTACAGCTGTAATGAGTAGCCAGCTGGAAAAGATCGTTCTGAAAACTAAGTAAAGCTGATGCAGAAGAGATCATGAGGTTGAAGGATCTGGGGCTGTTTAGCCTTGAGAAAATAAGGCTGAGGGGAGACCTTATTGCCCTCTACAACTACCTGAAGGGAAGTTGTAGCGAGGTGGGAATTGGTCTGTTGTCCCTGGTGACAAGTGACAGAACAAGAGGAAATGGCCTGAAGTTGAATCAGGGGAGGTTCAGGCTGGATATTAGGAGCATTTCTTTACAGAAAGGGTTGTCAGGCGTTGGAATGGCGTGCGAAGGGAGGTAGTGGAGTCATCATCCTTGGAAGTGTTTAAAAGGTGGTTAGATGTTCTGCTCAGGGACATGGTTTAGTGGTTTTAAATAGGGCTAGGAGTAAGGTTGGACTTGATGATCTTGAAGGTCTCTTCCTGCCAAAACTATTCTATGATTCTATGATTCTACTTATGAGATGATAACACAGCTAAGTGTTAGAATGAAAATATTGATGAAGTGGAGGATACAATGTATGACTATAATTTAAAAATCAATGTCTTAAAAGGCCTGAGCATTTTATGTCAAGGCCATTTTATCTATTATAGACACACAGGTAATACATAATCCTATCTCCTCAAGAGCTTACAGGCTAAATTTCAAGTATGTGGTGCTGGTGGCCATGTGTGACTGTCCCCAGATCTCACTGAGACAAAACACTCCCTTGGTGCTCATTTGCTTGCCTGTGAAGAGAGAAACTGCTGCAGTCTGTGATATCTTGCTGTATTTCTCAAGAGATCAGAAACAATAATCCTACTAAGAATTTTCACCTACAGTAGGAGAAGTAGGTGAGAAGTAGGTAGGTCCATTCCTTTTGTCGTCCATCTCAAGATGGCCTTTATTTCCTGATTTCTTGCACTAAAACTGAGGAGATTTCAACTTCATTAGATCAAAGAGGACACGAACACAGACCTAAACTCTGTCAAATGTGCAAAACTGGTGATCTGAGCACACTGTCTACAAACACCATACTGGTACTGGAAATGTAGGTAATTGTAATTCTAAGATAAGGCTTAGCAAAACCTAATCTGTTTAGGATTCTGGCTAGGGAAGTAGATTATTTAGACTCATTGTGGGATATGCTATGTAATGACCCAAATCTCAAAGAGCGAAAAGGAAAATGAAGCAAAGTTGAGAAAGCACTGATGAAGTAGCTAGAAGATTTTTACAGTGAATGAGAAGAATGCAAGTGCTTAATCAAAGCTTAAAGTTAATGGTCAATGTTAAATGAGATTAAAAGCATTTTTTAGCATTAAAAGCAACAAAATTAACCTAAAAGCAGACATAGTTTCATCAAAATAATAATAAGCAGTTATGCATTAACATTCAACAGCTGTTTTGAGTCTATATTTGGAAATAGCAAGCATCAGTGCCTTGTGAAGTTGTGGTAAAATTAAGAAAAAATTAGTATCTATTTTAAAGATGGATGTGAGAGAGAACCTGCTAAAATTAAGCATTTTCAAATCATCAGACTTGGAATGTAATCCAAGATGTGATAAGTAATCCAAGAGAATGAGCTATATAAGGAGTTTTCTATTTTAGTTTATAATGAATCTTCAAAATCAGAAAAAATTCCAAAGTGAAAGAGTGTCAATGCAAGTCAAACAGTTACCATTAAAAAGGTTGGTCTCATGATCCATGAAATGGCCTGTGACTCATTCCCAGTAAAATAAAGGGTTCATTAATTTAGAACTATCATCAACAAAAACCTGGCAGCTGAAAATATAATAATACCTATAGGTGTCTCTTCATGGAAATCATAATCTAAGTGCTTCTGTTATGATTTCTTTTGGTCAGAATTATACCTCTGAGTGAAAAAAGTAATTTTATTACTGTAAAGTATTCTCTAAGGTATTTAACATATCATGTAAAGTTGCACTATATAAAATAAATAATCAAAACCTGGGGTTTAATATGGAGATATTCTTCCAGAATTCAGTTCATTGTCACCTGTGTTTGTAAGAGATCTGACCTGGAAGCCATTGTAACTAACCATCAACAGACATCAAATAAAATCACTTCTATACACTCTCAGTTCAATATTCTAATTTAAAAAAAAAAAAAAAAAAAAAAAAATCTACTGAACTAATATGATTCTTTACCATATATTAAAGGACATGTTAACTAAAAGTCAGGAGGCTTTCTTGACCATGCTTTTTTTATGGTGAGACTAGTATAAGAATTCCTAGTCCAGAGGAAGGAGAATTTGTAAACATTTGCGGGACTTCAAAAGAGAAACAAAAATTTGATCCAAGGATGTAAAGAAATCCTGATGATATTTTAAGGAACTGAGTCTATTTATCTCAACAGTGAGAAAGCTGAGAAGTGGGTTTGATCAATGTGTAAGTTTAAAGAAATATAAAAGGAGATAAATCAAAAGACATGTGACAGTTGTAGGCTTGTTGATCTTGAAGATGAAAACTAATGAGCTTATCTAGTCAGAACACAACGTTAGTAAATTTGGCTTAGTAGTTTTCCTTCTAGTAATAACAAACACCTGACTGACTATGAAGAACGTGATTTATGCACTACTGTTGCTAACTTTTATAACAAAGTTAAATTTCTCGTGCAAAGGCAAATCTCAGAAGTCTCTACATTCTGTGAAATCAGGAACTCAGAGGAGGCAGTCACAGTAGTCTCCTATATTTTATGAATTTATAAAAGCTAAATTAAGAGTGACTGTACCAGGACTTAGGCATGCATCTAAGTGTTTTCATGATGTAATGAACTTTTTTGCTAGATGAGCCCTCCTGCTAGAGATGGCTTCAGTGACAATGAGCATTGTTGTATTATTATGTATCAAGCTCCATTTCTATTCTGAAGACTCAAAGATGACTTAAGGAAGTGATGTGGTGGAAAGTATCTTTTTTATTTCTTTGTTGTTGTGTATTCGACATTTAGTTTTCTTTAAAAAGGATGTGCTGGGCAGCAGAGAGAGGGAGGCTGCTCCTTGTCTTGTCCCAGATGCTGTGCTTTGGATGATGAGAGATTTTCTGGCTGATGAGGGGAGAGTGCACTTTACCAGAGGGCAGCTGAACACACAAGAGCTCTAAGAAGCTTTGGGAGTGCAGAGTAGGTCTGAGATGTCCAGGAAATCAGCATTGGAAGCTGCATAGAAATGCAAAGAACAGGCACAATGACGGGATGGAGGAAGGACGGAAAGGTGCTTTTCCTAAGGGCCTAGAAGGGATAGTGCAGAGTTCACTGCAACTTCAGGAGCTGTTGAAAGGTTGCTTGGCTACAGAGCAAGGCTGGAAGAAAGCCCTACCTTGTTCTGCCCAACCCTTCCTACAGTGATGGATTAGAATGAATTAATTTACAGTGCTCTATTGCTTCCAGATTTTCTCACTCTGAATGTTCTTTATTATAAAAAGAAAATCTTGCTTATGTTTTAATGAAATCCGGCTTTTGAGGAAGAACAGTTTTTGATACACTCCCTTCAAACAAAAGAAATAGGAAGGGCCCTTCCATCTCTCTGAAGACTCCAGATCTTGTCACAAGGAAATCTTACACAACAGATGCAGTCCAAATGCTCTGAAATCTGCCAGCAAGACTGTGCTCTGGATTTATTTGTTTTTCTAGATGTCTGCCACATGAGAAAGCATCAAACTATACTCAGAAATTTCTGTTGACATAACTACAAAAAGATTAGGGGGAAAGAATGGAGAGGTTGAATTTCAAATGTTGTGTCATTAGTACAGGACAGGGTATCACCACCATCGCAGATATTCATCAAAGTATGTGCTAATGTTTTTCCAAAAGCTGCAGCCATTTCATGTCTCTGCTTAGCTCAAATTTGGCCCAGCATAGTTCTGTGTTTACCAAAACTGCATTTAAAATGATTTTTTAAGACAACTATGTAGAAACTCAAATTACAGTAAAACCAGTCCGGCGATTCAATGTAAGCAATGTCTTCTCTTTAGGGCTTACTCCTATATTGTGATGTCATTGAGTCAACATTTGTAAAGGAACAGCTACCAAGCAGAGAAGTTGACGCCATGGATCATTTTCAGAAGTGTTTTGCAATTTTAAAATTATATCAGCCAAGACTAGACAATAGCAGTTACAACACATCAGAAAAATTTGACATGGCAGGAGTCAAAGACTGGAAGGCAATCCGTGTGGATTTGGTCATAACCCCCTTTGAGCAATATGCATATGCTCTGTTAGGCTGGACAGGCTCCAGGGTAAGTAACTACAACAGTCTATGTTTTCTTAGCATTGCTAACCAATTTTTTCTGTTGCAGGACCATTCAGAGTTCATGGATTTTTTTAAAAAAATGTTCCTTCTCTCCACACATCACATTTCATGCTATCATCAACCTGTGATCATAGGTTGGAGCTGATGGACTCATCACTGACATTTGTGAATGTTTCTCTAGAGGAGTTAACATCTATTTTCTTCAAAGCGTAGTGCTTAGGTTCATGGACTGAAGAGCTAGATTTTAAGTCAGTCGCATTGTCTTTTTAAATCATACTAACGTTAACAAGCAATTTAAATGGTTACTGAGTAGAGAGATGATTTGGAAAGTGTCACAGAATTTTACAGGAAATTAAACATTTGAGGAAGAGATGTTCTGAATTGGAACTTAATTTGTTTTGTAGGAAATTGAAAACAGTTTGACATTTTTATTCTTAGATTGGATAAACTGTTTTCTTTCAGTTGTATTTTAACGGAGTGTTTTAAATCATAAAAACCTGGAAATTTAAAAAATCTACGCACATTAGTTTTGAAATAGAATAAAATGTGTTTTGATTAATATTTTAATAAGTTATGAAAACTAGAAATTATGAAAATAGACAGTAGGCACTGTGAAAGTAGGTATAATATAAAATGTTATAGTATTTTCAAAATGAAAAATTTTATATAAAGGCAAACTCAAAATTCAAATGATTAATCTCTCTCCAAACAGAATTATCCCTTAATCTGTTCTACAAGGCGACTTCTGATGTTCACTTTCTGAGGGAGTGATTGCATGGTGTAATGAAGCTCTCCTGAGCCTGCTCTGAACGATCCTTTTGATGTGCTCGTAGTAGTACAGGTGCATTGCCACTCTGTTCTACTCAGGTTAATTGGAAGCAGGATATTTTAGACTAGTTAAAAACCTCACAATTGACATGTTCTCCTGCAGAGCTGATGAGATACTCCAGTCATTTTTCTCTTTTGAAGTGATACAATGTATTTGTTTTGACCATGGATTAAGTTTGGCAGATTATGAGGTCCTTCTTATCCTCAAAGTGTTTGGCTACTTAAAAGTCCTTCCTCAACTCTGTAGGTGGGTGTTTACACTAAAAATGCACTTTGTGAAGCCCTTTGGTTGAGTAGGCAATGACTCCACCTTTCTCTGCCTTGCTCAGCTCCTATTCCCTGTTGAGATAATTCACCTACAGACTGTGGTAGTTGATCAGAGAATTACTTTCTTGTACAGTGCCCAACTATTCTCAGAATAACCACCTGAAATGATAAGCCATTGGCTATCAAAACTTTGTCCTTTCAGATGATATATTTTTTCAGACAGTAGTCATTTTAATGGTGGTAATTTTTACATCTTAGTTTATTATTTGGTTTGGTGCTGGAACTCATATACAAAGGATAACAATTTTGATTTGTCAGAATTGCTGATACTTGCTATATCTTTTATAGCAATTTGGACGTGATTTGCGGAGGTATGCTACTCATGAGAGGAAGATGATATTGGATAACCACGCCTTGTATGACAGGAGAAAGGTACAGTTTATTCTCAAAAATAAAGCTATCATGTTTTTATTTCTAAGTCTGCATTTTCAGTTTATTTTTTGTGTTCAAATATATAGAATATCTTAGCTTGATTCTCTGTTATGTGGTAAAACACTCCCACCTTCACAAGATTTATTTTCACTGACAGAGTCTGATGAAATCTGAACAAATAAATCCAGAAATCTCTTTTGGGATTGCTGGGGTAATTTCTGATATTTAACAAGAAACATAGATAATGTGTGTTTGGAAGGAACTGTGCAACCTTCACAAAACTGAGAACAACTTATCTCCAAGTATTAGAAAAAAGTATTTTACTGTCCCATTTCAGAATGAAAGGTCATTTCTATGTCCCAGACACAAGGATTATGCTGACATTTCAAAAGCAGAGCTGTCAAATGGTACAGG
Organism: Actenoides lindsayi; assembly: GCA_025331215.1. NCBI lineage: Eukaryota > Metazoa > Chordata > Aves > Coraciiformes > Alcedinidae > Actenoides > Actenoides lindsayi. The sequence goes on along the minus strand of WTSP01027950.1, from coordinate 85,622 downwards.
ATCAGCTAGAAGGAAGTTTTTGTAGGGTATGATACTAAGTGCAGATCAGGGATCATCCTGCTTTTAAAGCCCTGCATTCAGAAGTCTATGTGGAGTTCTGTTTAGTTAGGCTTGACAGTCTTGGTAGTAATTGGTAGTATTTCTGGTCCAAATGCTCTTGGCTGCACTTATACTGATCTCTGCATTTACCTGGCTTAATGTCTGTATTTGTATTAGGCCATTTTAATAATAACCAAAATCAATATTGAAGATGTTTATTGATGTCATTATAAGCAAAGGCAAAAGTACCATGTCAAGATTTTACATTAATCTTTCCTATATATTCCTTATAGAATGGAGACTGCTTTTAGCATCTCTGCTTACAAGCAGCATTGTCTCCTTGTGAGATGCAGCAGTGATCTGAGCCCTCACTCCATTTCAGCTGTCTCCATATGTGCTTGTCAGGCTCAGATGCTAAGACATCCTCAGTTCACATAGAAACCCAGGGAAATGATCAGACTAATGATCCATTTAGTCAAATATCCTGTCTCCAACAATTGTCAATACTAGATGCTTCAGAAGAAAATATAAACTTGCTTAATAGATAAATACGCTGTCAAATGTCTAAGGGGGAAGTTTTTTCATGAACTCAGGATTATGTCAATGTCTTTCTGCCTGTCATTTGTATTTTGAAAGCACTCAAAACATAAACTCCTTGCTTCAACATAATACAGCAAATGTTATTATATGCACGTTAGTATGTGCTCTGTTACATGGGTTTTGGGGTGTAACCGGTAACTGCACTAGGGAAATACAAAGAATTTATGGAATGCCAGTGTTACTTCTTGTGTGCAGCAAAATTTGCCTGCCTGGCATACAAGTATATATCATTACATCTGCTGCTTTTACCTGGAACCCTGAGGCATACAGTGATGCCAAAGGGAAACTGTTCCCTCATGAAGAGCATCAATCAGTATTATTTTTTTTCTTCATTATGTTTAGGCTTTATATCTGACATACTGTTCAAATTCTTCTGGGAAAGAAAATGTGAGTTTCCATGTATATTTCACTGGACCAGCCAGGATATTTCACAGATAAATGATGAGTTTATCTTCACAATGTCCTCTGGGAAGAAAAATGCTTTTGTCATCCCAAATTTTAAAGTAAAGAACTGAGGCAGAGAAAGATTTAAGGCACTAAAAATCCATTGAATTGAAGGACACCCTGTTTGCAGTGTCTGGTCTGAATTTTCACTAGTGGTGTATCTGCCTCAGGACTTTGAAAAATACACAGAACTTTATATATCCATATCATGTTTCCCAAATCCATCAGCTGTAGCTGTAACTGAATCTCCAGACCTTCTACATGTCTGAGTCTCAATTTACACTTTTTTTACTGCACTGCCCAAAGCTGATGAAAGAGAATTAGAGAAAGGACTGAGAAACAAGGCTTACAAAATTTTCCTTATTACTTTTTATAATGCATAATTCTATGACAAAGTAAAAAAAAAAAAAAAATCCAAAACTTCAGGGCAAATTTCAACTCTTTGACCATGGAGTCCTTAATCTGGGACTTCCATATATCAAATGGAGGACATGAATGGTTCAATTGTCCCTTTCTTGGGGAGGATTCTGCTTTCAAATATCTGACCATCATTCACTGCACACACACCCACACACACCCACACCCACCAATAGTATGTAAGACTCCCTTTTCTCTTTTAATCCCAGACATAACAAGTTTACTTCCAAATTTTATTTTCTGCTGCAAAGCACAGATGTACTACAGATTTCACAAGAAGAAGTCATGTTAATCTATTGCTACAGCAGAATTCTGTATTTGTCTGCTGCATTCTCAGAAATTACTAAATTACATTAGCTGAAATTTTCCACAAAGAAAGAAAATTCTAAGACACATGCGCAATATGAAAAATTTCAGACCAGGTGGCAATGATGTTATCATATACTTAAAACAGGGTCTTTTATCAAGCAGCGTAGTTCTAACAAGAAGCGGGGACACCCACCCCTTCCCTGTCCTTCTAAGTATTCTACTATATATAATCTAATTTGTTAAATTCAAATATTTTTTTCTTATTTTTAATTTTTTGCAATTTTGTATTGTTATTCCTATGAAGGACATTTTGAACAAAAAGCCTTCCACACTACCACCCAGTGTGTAATAAAGTCAACAATGGTGTCTGTGACTGAAATGTGAGATGATGACCCATAGTGAAAAAGAAGTTTGCAGTAAGCTGCCAAAGTTGATTGATTTTTAGAGTCATGGGGTTAGTAAGCTTAAAATCTGTGATGAAAATAATTAGTAACTTTAGTGCTGTTTCAGGTAACATATATCTAAATCATTAAATGTTTAGGGTTTCTTTTCTTAATTTAATTATGAGGACTAGAGAATCTTTTTTACTGTAATTCTAGTGCTTTTATTTTAAAAAAACATTTCACTGGGTGGAAACACTAAAAACATGGATATCTCATCTGTGCCATCTCTTAAATTTAGTTCGGAACGCAAATGTATGTATTTTATAAGGACATTTTTCTTTGTGGTAGAAAATCTTCCTTTCTCAAAGGAAAGCTTTCTCAAAGCTAAAAACAATCAGAAAGCAGATAGCCCTTGTGTAATCTGCTCAAGATCCCTCAACACAACCTTAATTAATGTTAATTAGGCACCACAGGTAAAAACAGAATCACATCTTTTCCGTACTTCACTCCTTGTTTACTGAAGAGATCTTACCTGATGTCACTGGCTCTGTCCAGGACAAACTTTCACGCAGAACTCTTAACAGTCACTGGGGTATAATTCAGGAGCTGGGCCAAATTCTTTCTATTTCATTCTTCTTTTATTACTCTCTGTATGCGTACAGCAAAAGGGATAGAAACGTCAGGGAGACAAACTAATTCTCCATCTGATGAAGACCAAATCCTTTCTTTGAAAACACTTGCCTGTCGTCATTTAAAATTTTGTAAGCTGGTATAAGAAGTTAATAAACCATGATATAGCAAATATACTTTGATTTATTTTAGTTAGTTTGTTTGCTTTTTATGGAACATAATAGTGCCTGTAAGAGAGTGTCTTTTATAACAAAAGACAACAGTTTCGTGGTTTACTCTACATTCCAATTTATAATTTGGTATACTTTATTCTATATTAATATTTATCAGCCCTTTAGCACTAAAGCTTCCATTGTGGTCCACTGCCTGAAATGCAATGAATGTCAAAGAATCCCAGATTCCAGCAGTCAAGGGGCTGCATCAGGAGAGAGCCCTAGTTACTTTACTGTATTTCCAAAGGGATTCTGACAAGAGTAGGGAGCATTAACACAGCAGTTAGGAATCAATTACATGGTTTTGTAGAGGGGAACAAAAGGAACATGTATTTCCTCCAGGGGCTTGTTACAAAGTTACAGTGTGAAATTATTCCTCAGTCTTGATTATTTTTTTTTTCCAAGTGTAAATCTTTTTCATGTATTTGTGGGTTTTGGAAGGTAGTGTGTAACTACCAGAACTATCAGTTCTGTAATATAAAGGGCATTTTGTAGTTCTTCCTTTAGTAAGACAATTCTGACAACAAAAAATGGAAATTTACTACCTATTATCTGTCAGCCTCTTTTTCATAAAAAGATGAGTGAATGTCCAAATCTGTGCCTTGTTAGAACTGTGTCCTAAAGCTATGGAAATCAGCATTTGTATATACCAACTTGAAGAATGAAGCTTCTGTGATTTACATCAGCTGGAGATCAAACCTTAAAAGGATTCTCAGACTTGTGGAATGAAGGACTTCATTGATCAGCCATTGAGAAGAAAGAGGAATTGTATATTCCCTGTATCTTACGATAATATTATTGTGATTGAGCTGGTTACAAATGGCACAACACATTTATGAACTGGACCAATAAAATTCTCCCTGTAAAAATTTCCTGATTCATGAATGAACAATGTGCTAGGGAAGATAGAAGAGCTTTTGTAAAAAATAATTTCATTTTTCTTTGTGAACCATGAGGCAGATCAGCTGAACAGTAGGTTCTTCCTTAGAAAAATGAACGTCTTTAAACTGGAAATCATGACATCACTGATTGCTTTTAAACCCCTCCATATTGGATTGGGGGTCGTTTATCCCTTAGCACACTATAAAGAATGTTTGGTTATAACATGCTTTGTGTCTAGACTTAATCAGGAGCTATTAAGAGTGTAAACACTGACCTCTGTTTTGTGTTTATGTAATATGGTCATCAGTTCATCCTGTACTGCAGTTTTTAGTGGGCATGTGTATCTACAATTTTTCCCATACTGAGATTTGAAGGACACTTTCTTTGCAATGATTAAAAGTCTGTGATGTACTAGGGTAGTTGTTTGCAAGTTTTGACAACATTCAGACAGCTTTTTGTCTGGGGGAAATGGAGAGAGGTCTAGCGGATCTAACGAAAGAAGATACAGCTCTAAACCATGTTTTAAACACTTGTCTTTAAGCTGAATAACCATCATCTGATTGCATGGGATTGCAGTAAATGTGTGATTTACTTTTAGTATAATGTTTTTTTATTTTTATTGTTTTAAAAGTGGTTTTTAAAGTGGCTGGCAAACAGCAGGCTTTCTGTTCTTAAAGGCGCAGCTGTCCTTGAAGCGAGTGCTTCTCGCCTCCTTCAGTGTCAGCAACGTGGACTAAGGTACAGAAACTGCAAAGGTTGTTGGTTGCTCCTTTACCAAACTCTGTTGCTATTAGCTAGTGTATCCTTGTCATGCAGGAGGGCACTGTGGAGAGCTGGGCTCTAAGATATCAGATTTTTGCACTCTTCAAGGGGATGGGTAAGACAATGTGGAATTACTCTTCTCCCATTAAATGACTCTCAGACTCAAGTTTGTGCTTTTCTTCAGTAAGAACATTACTGAAGGAAAAACTTCCTTCTTGTCCAGACTATGAAATGCTATGGTCCAGTCAGTTTATAAACTTAGCATCATCTCGGAATTTGAAGTTTACTCCACCATGAAGTATTACTATCTGTGTGCGCTCTTCATGCCTTTATTTTGTCTCTATTTCTTCATCATATGACATAGTTTCTTTCAGTTTTGTACACTCCAAACGTTTTGGACTCCAGTGTTGCTGCCCACTTTCTCCTGTGTACTGTTAATACCACTTCAAAGTCCAGGAAACGACTGTAAAAATGGTGGCTACAACTTAGTGGTGTAAAATGTCAGTTTGAGAAGTTACTTCCCTTACCCCAGCATCACAAGGGTCCAGTAGGCCCTTGTGGGTTACTCACAGAGAGTTGCTATAGCTCTGGAAGACATAAGCTATGTTCTTCTGCTGAAATTAAAATGAAACAGTTTGAAATATAGCTTAGATTCCAGGCTGTAAGCACTAAAGTGAAGTTTAAGTTAAAAAAAACCAAAACATCAACATGAAAAGCTGTGTTTTTAATTTAAGCTGATTTTGTTTTAACTTCTGTTATTCTAACATTTGCTGTTAGCTGCTCTTGGCATTGCTGCAAAACATTTTTATTGCTTTAAATTCCACGGGAACATAAATATGTTGGATTCTTCTTCTTTCTTTTTTTTTTTTTTCTTCCTCTGCCTCTCTGTCCATGGATGTTATCTCAAGTTGCACCTTGCAGTTCGTAAATACCAGACTGTTGTGATCCTGTTCTTCCTCGTGGCTCATCCATTTGAAGGTCCTTCACATACTCAATGTTTGTTATAAACAGCTGTAGATTTGGTGCAGTCTGGCTAGCTGAAGCTCTGTCTGCTCCCTTTGGTTCTCTATGTGTAGTCACTGGATATAAAAGGTCCTTCTTCAGCTTCCAAAAAACCTGACATATATGGTTGTTAAGACATTATACCTGTCACCAGCATCTCAAGTGTTTACATTAATGATTGGGAAGATAGTTGTCCCACAAACTTCCATTCCCATTGAGGAAATACAGCCTAGATAACCATTAACATTTAAAGGAAAGGTTGAATGAGCAGGCTGAAAATAACGTGATGTTTTATCAGATTCTTCAGGCTTGTAACCTGTCCAAGCATGGAACTTGGAAATGTCCTAAGTGCACAGCCAAATTGCTTTGAAATGTATGTGTATAATTTTGTATATACTGCTGGTATTTTGGCTCAACAGAGACAACAATTAGAACAGCTGTTAAAATATGTGGAAAGCATTTGTATGCAGACTGTAAAAAAACATCTGGAGATGACCTACTCTATTTGCGCTTTTTCTTACTCTGCAGTAGGTCTGTTCCTCCCTAGTACATATGTCTTTTCCTGCATCACTTTGTAACAGGGCATCATGTAAGGCTGGTAGACTGATGTGATTAGTCAGCTAAAGCATCATGTACCAGTTGATATGTGACAGAGGACATGTTCAAATGAACTTCAGGTTTTCATGTTCGACGAACATTTCTTATCCCTCTTTTAATTGCGATTTGGCTTGTGAAATGTTCCAGACCTCCAAAGCTTGGACAGCTCTTGGGGCTGCAAGCTCTGAGGCGCTTGGCTTGGCTGGCTGCTCCAGGCTCATGGAGCCAACAGGCTCTGGGGATCCTGGCTCTGATAGAATTAAATTACTTGTTTGAACTCAGGCTCCCAGTAACCTGTCAAAAAAGTTGTTGAGGAGATGGTCACGCTGGCAGGAGTGCAAATAGGCTTAGATTTTTAAAAGTGCCTGGTAAACTAGATTCTATTGGAAATTTTTTTTCAGAGCAATATCTTGATAATTACATCACATTTATGGAACACCAGGGTTTAGGTCAGTAGGAAAATTCCAATGAAACAAAATTCATTAGCTTTTTGCTGAATAAATCTGTTCACAAGGCAATGGGATATTACGTTTGTGTGACTATACATGTGTTAATTAGAAATATTGTTCCCTAGAACAGTGTTTTCTCTGGGAATCCCGGGAAGTTGCATTTTGGTGATTCTCAGGCACCAGAATCCATATATCATGTTTCTCCATAGAGCTTGGTGTGAGGATTCCCCAAAGTTAGGGACATAAGAAAGATCTTCTGAAAGATTTACTGTGCTGTGCAAAATCCAGTCCTACCATTTATACCAAGGATAAAGGTGAATTTTTAAAATGCAGAATTTATCAAGCTTTTTTTACTATTACTTCCTAAATAAACTTCCTTATCTGAACAAATTTAAAACTAGTACCATTACCAAACACTCCAGAACCCATATTGTCAGAATATAAGCTGCTTTTTTTGTTGGTTTTGCATGTTGGCAACTATTTGGAATCTATTCTTTGTAGCTACAGTAAAGAAGGATATTTAGAACTTCCTCACTGTAATTCACACAGTTTCAGCTGTAGTGGGATTCTCTATTGCTCTTTCCTTTCAGTCAATGTATATTCACTCCTCTTGATTCCATTTGCTGTTCAGCAGTTACTCAGAGCCAAAAAGCCTGGCAGAAGTCTACTATATTTGGTATGTGTGCTGTAATCACTTCCCATTTCATAGGAGAAGCCTCTACATAAAACAGGAACTAGTTTCAACTTGCTTCATGCCAATAGTTCTGAATATTTCCTCAGGTTGTTATCTTTTGAGCATGTGAGTGAGCATCTGGGAATTAGGCTGAATGAGAGGTAGGGTGGGCTATATGCTTTAAGATGCTGCAGATACTTTGTGTTTCATGGCATGACAGTGCTAGGGATGGCATGTGGAAGAGCTTCAGGGCTGGATCATGGCCATGTAGAAAGTGTCTCTTTCTTGTACCTTTATTGGACCACTAGACTATGGAGATCCTTAGGCTGGTTGTGGGATCTGAGGATTGAATTTGTTTTGTAGATTTTGATTTTTATCTTATATAAATCCATATATTTTCACAATATTCCAGAAAATGACTTTTATGTCCAATTATTACTTTATGCTGTTCAAGGCAGTAAAATGAAGTGACGCAAATAATTAGCATTGCCTTTTTATAAAAGAGTATCTCGGGTTCCTAGGGTAGATTGATTAAATTATTAGCATATGAATGTACTTCCAATAACATCATAGGTTGTTGAATTTTTGTAAGAGATGGCTCACAAGCTCAGTATTATTTTGAAGAATCATTGGAGCAGAAAGCAGTTAGTTTTATGTCCTATGAAAATTTAAGAAAGGAAATAGCTGCATTAATGCTTTCTATTGTTAAAGAATTATTGGAATAAATATGACACTATGTAGAAAACTCTGCATGATTGATGACAGTTTTGCATTTAAAAAACATTGTGGGAATTTAAACGGCATTAAATGATATTTAGTTGTTGAATAGCAAGAGAGGCAGCTTATATAATTTTTATATAACTGTATATT
>WTSP01027950.1:57718-77253 GCA_025331215.1 Actenoides lindsayi | reverse complement strand
ATATCATATATATTTTTATATAATAAAAAAATTAAATAACTGCTGTAAATAATAAATTCACAAGATGCTCTGAAAACTTTACAATTGAAGCCAGCTTTGCAAAACATTAGGTGCTGTACAGTTACAATAAAAATAGTAAAACCTTATGCTGCCGACTCTTTTTAAGAGAATATTTAGTTTTCCTTGAGAAACCAGTATAAACATGTAAGGGGAAATTTATCCTGGGATTTCTTCCACGCTGTGAAGATTACTATTGCACAGTCTTTGATCACTTGGCTGCAGAAAACATTTCTCTTTAGGAAAACCCTTAACTGACTCTTCAGGCTGGGCTTGCCTTTTCTGTGTTTGCAGGTATCTGTAAAGCCAAATGAAGGTGTAATTGCAGCCCAGATAAATGACTGTTATATGACTGTAATGCCCTGATGAGGTGGCTTGGTGGTGTATGTAAATTTGCTGAGTTCTGCTACCACCCATCTTTTGCCTAAGTAGTTGCTTCACAGATGATCACAGTGTTTGCAGCAGGCCGCCCATCCAGTCATGCATGGCAACATACTTGAACTTCTAGCATCCCTCCATGATACTCAAATCTTTCTCTGGATGAATCTAAGTCTGTGTTGCTGGCACACCACTACTTTCACAGTTACAGTTACCAGCCAGTATTTTATTTTGAAATAAGTCTTATCTGACAGTGACCATGTTGATGGGAAAAGTTATGTTTGTGTGGTGGCTGGACTTAGAGAATAGAATGAGCTCTGATGAAGCTAGCCTGATGATTACAGATGGCTGGGCTGTTAAGTGTAGTTCTCAGAACTTTGTAAACAAGTTTCCTAATAAAAAGCCAGATTTGTTTTCCAAGCATTGATTCCTTTCTGTCATTACCCAATATGGTATTTCTGAAAAATGTGTATCACTGGAAAGAAGAGCTGGCTATGATTCTATACCCTCATTTTATTACGTGAAGATCTGTAGTATTCATAAGTGTTTAACTGTGTATTCGATAGTTATAGTCTCAAAAAATCCGTTTTTCTGTGTCATCTTAGAATGTTTACTCCATATGACCTTTCACTGAAAAAAGATGCTTGCCAAAGTTTACTTGCACACTTAGAGACATTTTTTAAATTCTTTAAAAACTGGATGTTATAGTTTTATTTTGGCAGATGCTGCTCTAAAATTATGAAGTTATAACGGTGAGACAGCCTTGAGAACATCTTGATGAATTAAACATGCTGCAGCTGCAGAGTTTGCTTTAGATGTCTGCAATAATGGCTGGATTAAAGTTAAAGTAAACATAAAGATTCAATGTTTATAATATTGATTTCCAGTGTGATCAGTTGTTCACACAGTCATTACTACAATTAAACACTGAGTCATTGTAAACAGATGCACATACTTTCATTTACATTCCAATACTACTTGATCTCTCTCAGGAAAGTGGAAATTGCATATGTGATTTGAGGGATTTGTTCTTTTTGCACCTGGTCTATTTTTTAAAATTAAGAATTAAAATAACCTACTTTTCTTACCTCTTGGTAAACTAAAAAAATGATTATGCATTTTCTTCCAAAGTGTGTTTCTCCTCAGTGTTCTCTTAGCAATTTAAATGTTTCAGTATAGTATATGATTGTTAATTTTTACAGTCTGCATGCAATTCATGTATATATTTAGCTAAATTTAATCCCTTTGTAATAGCAAGCTACACAACTAACACAAAGATAAAAGTACCTAATTGGTTTTTTTCTTTGCCTGGTGTGTTTTCTGAACAGTTCAGTGAAACCTGCATTGCTAATGAAAAGAGAGAGCTCTCAAAATGCATAAGTAGGTGTAGATCAAAAATATTTTAACTGTACTTTTTTTAGTCATTTTAATTGCTAGGGCAGAACAGAGGCAACCATTTTCAAGTGTTTTAATTATTCCGTCAGCATGCTTGGATAAGTTATTCAATGTGGGGCAGGTAACATATCTTAAAAGAAAAAAGGAATCATTTGAGCGGAAGCTAGATAGAGAGAAAGCTGGAAAATGAAAGGGCTGTGGGCTAGAGAGGAAAATGGTTTATGGAATGGGAGAGAGAATGGGAAGTTTGTGGTGGTTGTAGAGACTTGATAAAGAAGTGCAGAGAGGCTGTGCAGAGTGATGGGGAACGGAAAGGGTATATTTCATTAGCAGCTGCATTGTGTAAAAGAATCTAGGTTGGTTGAAGACACTGAGCTGAAAAAAGAATGACTGGGGAGAGATATGAGTGGAAGTTTGATGGACTGAAAAATAAATTAAATAAATCAGGCTGATGATCTAAGATTGCAACAAGAAATGGGTAAACTTTCAACTGCCCCAAATAACTGACTAAACTGTGCTTATCTCATTTTACTCTGGACATGGCACAAGTGGAGCCTGAAGTTACATTAGCAATCTGAAGGGAGAGATAAAGGTTACAACTTAGCATAGAAAATAGAGAAGAAAAGGAGCTAGAACAGATACAGATTGTAAAAACTCAACTTGCTAAGACTGATTGATCCTACACTGACCTGCAACCCAAGATTGTTGTCAGTGCTGTCAGCAATATTTGCTAGTCCCATGTCACAGTGTATTTCCTGCCTTGTGAAAGAAGCTCAAGTATGCTACAGGAATTGAAGGAAGCAGAATTTCTTTAAAGAAATAGAAGTCCTTATGCATGTACATAGGAAAACTGAATTAAGGAATTAAGGTTAAAAACAAAATCAATCATATTCTTGGATTTCTTAAATTGCAGGTCTTTGATTTTTGTAGTCTCAATAATGTTATTTTGAAGTGGCTTGTTTGTAATAATCCCACATGAACTACACTCAACTGTGTTTCATAAAATCCAGGATTCTGCATTTTTCTTGTTTCATTCATTCATATGAAGCTCTATAAAGAAAATTACAATAAACCAATTTAACAGTATTTGACAAGCTACAGCTACTGTAAATGATGTAGATGAAGCAAAACTGAAAAGGAAGTAATAATCCATGTTAATATTTTTAAGAACTTTGTGAAAGAACACAAATTGACAGAGAACTACAGGGGGCAATAAGTTTTCGTTCTGTTCTTGTTTACAACAGTGTGCTATTTAATGTGTGCAAATTTTTGTCTGGGTTTTCAGATGGGAAGTTCCAAGTTTCTCTTCACTTTGTGTGTCTGAAAGTGAAAACATATTCTTGTAGTCTGGATGATAATATATTATGCTCTTTATTGTGCAATGTTTTTAATTATTAAAATTGTAATAGGAGACTGAATGCATAATTATGTTGTGTTCTGTAAAAGAGTAACCACATATCAATAATTTTAAACAGAGAATAGTTCCATTTTATGTACATCACGGTCTTGTTTACAAACTAAATTTTAACAAATAAGAAAGTGCTTGTGCAGTTAAATTAAACAGATATTGTTTTTTAACATTTTATATTTCAAAGTGTTGGCTCTTCAGCACTGGTCTTTCTCCTTCATCAAATCTACTTAGAATCGGTAGTTTGCATGTAAAAAGCCTGAAGATATTTTTTACTCCATGTTAATAGGATAACTGCCTGGAATATCCTAATATTAGCCTGACTATTCTATTTTACTTAGTGAATCTACTTTTTATTGTTCAAAAATTGAATATGAATAAACCTATAACTAGACCTAGAGAACAGCTGTAAGAGAAACATTCAAGTATGGTATTTCTTATTGAAAGCACAGGACATGTCCACTGATGAAATGAGAATTTATGATTCCAACTTACATTACCTTCAAAAATTATGCATGCTCAGAATTATTAGAATAAATTCCACTGCACTATTTTGCATCAATATCATTACACATGATTTTGCCTGAGGATATTGAGTCAGTTGGTAATGCTTGTAATACTTTTTTTCATTCATAGTTTGTTATAATGTCATTTCAGAGACATTTTTTCCTCTCTGATTTATTCATCATTTTATTTGTAGCTGGATTAGGAACATATTAGGTTTTTTATTTTAAAACAGGAAAGGCGATGTGAAGATTACTACAGAAAATACCAGTTTAACATGAAAATTAGATTTGAAGATAATATAATGTCGGAGGCACTTACTTGCTACTGAAAACCACTATGATACCATCAAAGGGAAAATGCACACTGGCTGTACAATCCTATGGAATATTATTGACCTTAATTAAATATTTCACATTTCTAACACAATTAGTACTTCAGTATCTATGTTCTATAATTAACATGATATTATTTGTGCTGTTGATAAATACTTAGCAAAATATTGAATTACAAACAAAGCAGAAATCACCAACACCCAGTCTTAAAACAAAACCTCTCCAAAAAACCCCCAAAATAAACAAACAAGAAAAGACTGTGGAAAATAAGGAAGGAAAAATAACTGTAAGTTTTTATTCCTATTGTTTGGAAAAGTACTGGGAGATAGATGCTCAGATATATTATAGTAATCCACAAAGTGTAAAAAATTTTTGTTGAACATAATGCAGATAAATGCTACTGAAAGTAAAATATACTAATGGATAATTACTACACAGTTTCTTAGAGCTTGATTCTTTCATGCTTCTTCATCAAGCAGTGTCTTATTCTGTGAATGCTGTCTAACTGACTAGTGATGGAATATGATAGTTCTTAGCCTGGCTAGCAGTATGAGTATCAGGACTATGGAGAAATTTTATTTTTTCATGTTACTTTCTGATGATGTTCACACTACACAAGATAATCATTAATACGATTATCTGACACCTCATATATAATGACAGGATTGTTTTTATCTGGAAATTGCTTACTTTTTTTTTAATTTCCTTTATTCCCTCCCTCTCCATAAAATCATTTAGCTTGCCATAAAAGTTACTGTTTACAGTGATTATTATTAGCACTTTGTCTACTGTAATGAGTCAGCTAATGATTTCAGAGAAGTAGCTACCATTTTATGGATTGATGTTACATAGTATTCCCATAATTTCATTGTTGATTGCAGGCCTCAACTTCATATCACTCAGTGTAGTGCAGGAATTTATGGAACTTCTGTAATATTTTCTCTACAGTTCCTTTACACAGTTCTAGGTCTGTAACTGGTGTAAAATTGCAAAGCGGTTTGCTACCCTGACGCTCTGAGCAGGTTTATGTTTTCCACTAAAGATGTGCAACATTCATTCTTGTAAAGTTAACAGTAGCATAGAGAAAGAAGAGAAAATAGCTGTCTTCCTGATTGTTGTTTGCAAAGTATGCTTTCATTTTGGTCCTTACAAGTCAGTAAAGGGGGAGTGGAGCTGGTTGCAGTGCTAAAGTTGAGCTGCGTGGCAAAACATGACAGACCTGGATGACAGATGGAAATCCTGGTGCAGGGACTGCTCTTGTTTATTGATGGTCATAAATACATGGATTGAGGAGGCACACATCCAGCTGTTGAAAGAAAATAGAATCATAGCCCCTGTGAGTAAACACTGATGTTGCAAATTCTGTTACTGAAGTCCATTATTTTTAAATGTTCTTGGCAGCACTGGGATCCTGTTAATTGTTTTGTTAAAAATTTCTGTATACTACCACATGTATTCATTTTTGACATATAGCACCTAAAATAAAATCACAGCCCACTGTCTTGGTTAGAGTAATGCTCAATGACTCAATTTCTACATGGTAAGGGTGGAAAATAACATAGAGCTAGATATTCAGGAAAGATTTTAAAGAAATGTTCTAGAGAGAGGCTAGCTTTCACTCACGTCTCTTGCTGTATTATAAATCACACAAATGAAGTAATGTTGTTTGTCTTTATTTTATTAGATTAAAATATAGACCCAAGCACATGATAATAATGTCAGCAAAACACATTTTTTTTCCTTGAAATCTGGTCCTTTCTACTGCTGTGGGAGTCATCATTTATTTTCTCATAGTATCTTCAAACCTCATGGCTTATATCTTTCAGAGCTATTAGCTGGCCCAGTTAACGCACAAGGTCTGTTTGTAGGAATTCCCTCCAGAAAGTGATTGCTTTTGATAATGGAGAAGGTGGGAATATCTTTAGCAAGGAAACAAGTTTTGAACAGGAAGTGATTGCAAAACTAAGTTTGCAACATCCTTCCTCCCATGCAGCTGCTGGTTTTGCTAAGTCACTTTGCAGGCACTACCTGCACCTATCTCTCAGAAACCCACTCTCTCAGAAATCCACTAAGGTTAAAAAAAAAAATAAAATAATGTTTTTTATTCCATCTGCTGCAGGGTTTTGTTAAGACCCAAAGAAATTTATCGAGACTATTGCTTTTCCCAAAAATTATCTTTCTGCCCTTTCATTCTTGCTTTTTTGGCTGGCTGGTGGTTGGAGTAAGTTTGTGTGGTTCTGTAAATTTTGATCGGAGTAATACGTTCTGACTCGTTTCATTAGAAATTTTAGTCTGAGTTTATCTGAAAAAAACTGTTCAGATATGTCTGAACTAAAATTGCAGTGAAAATTTATTTTCACTATTTTCTTCAGTTTTACCTTCCTGCCTTGTTATATGTTGTACTCATTCTCTATATTAATGTGCTGAACTGCCGAAGCTTATCAGCATGTTCAGTATGGTATGAAGTTTTAGCGTAGGAGGCACAATTAGGAGGTCATGTCAGGTCAATCATTTAGTAACACTTTCCTGCATCCTGTTTTCTTTTGTTTGGTTGGTTTTGGTAGTCTGTTACTAACATCCTCCCTTTTGTCCTTCTCACATCCTTTTTCTTTTAGAAAATATTACTTGCACCTCCATATTTATGTTTCCAGGATAAACCTAACTGAAGTTGATGGGTATCAAGTATATAATCAACTCAAAGTGTCTATTTTGGGACTTGCAATAACTTAATTGGCAATAAGTAGAATATCCAACTAGTTGTGCCGTGGAGTGAATTTGTATAATTTTTCATCAATCATTCTGTGTAATCTGATTACCTCTCTTCCAAGTGACCTTTCTGAGATAAGGTATAAGTGTGTAGATGAAACAGAACGTATGTTCTCTCTGTCTTGTCTTGTTTCAGGCTTTCCTGACTCAGTTTCTTTGACACTCGTCCTTGTACTTGTCACATCCAAGAATTCCTAGATACCTGCATTCAGTGCATTCACTGGTTAGCCTTGGAACTTGACATTTTTTTTGAAAAATATGTTTTCCTTGCCAGAGGTTGACTTTTCTGTGACCTCAGTGTTTTCAAGTTTTCTTTTGGTTGTGAGCTAATGGAGATATTCAGGCTAGTGAGGCAGAGAAGACTTCCCAGGTGAAAAGCAGCAGTGAATGTGCATGATTTCATAATACTTGTTTGCTAAAGTTCACCAGAAATTCATGCAGCTCATTGTAGCCAAATGAAATAGCCTGTAGCACTGAACTGGCTTTAATTTTGCACTGAGAGCTCACTTTTTTCCTTGTGTAATATCCGTCACAGAAACATTTAACTCTGAAAAACAGGAAGCAATAGGAATTATATTCACATAAACCATTAGGTGTGTGTCTGTTTTTAACTTTCACTTGACAAGATCCCCACAGCAGAGCTGAGTTATTGATATACTTGTATTTCTTTCATATAAAACTGAGCCAGAAAGATGCATAATTTTCTAATGTAATAATTTTTCTGCAACATTTTGACAGCTAAGATAACAACATGTTGTTTGCTCCCTGGCCTTTTTTCCCTCTCTTTTTTTTTTTACCTTTCAGGCAGATCTCATTTATGTTTTTAAAGAATTTTGTACTGCAAGCCCCTAAACTCTTTTCCTTGCAATCCAGGTCATACAATAAATGAAAATGTAACTAGTTTAAACTTTAAAATATCTATTTATTTCTATTCTCCTCAGTCTGTTGTGGGTTAGAAGAAGCTGCTTGAGGCTATTGTCACGTATTACATCTAATAATCATATATCAAGAAGCAATTTTATGTACTACTGCTACCTTTTTAGAAAGATATCACTAATGGTTGTTTTATCTTTTATAGAAGTTCTCCGTAAAACTTACAGTTGTTTGCACCTATTCTAACTTGTTTGTTTTATTTTTAATTATTATTACTTCTAACATTTTCACAGATGATAAATAATTTAATGCTATACCCATATATTGTCAGTATCTTGCTCTGAACTCAATAAAATATGAACACTGAGTACAGAAGTTATCTGCAGTCAATCTAAGAATTGCAGAAAATGTTACAACAAAGAGGCTTCAATGTATTGTTTCATGGACACATTACTGTGCAGACATTTTTGATGCAACAATCAGACTCCCTTGTTAGCTGAATACCTTCAGCACGGTGTGCAGGAGCATACGTCAATATAATCTGAAAATCATAAATCATAAAATAATGAAATATATACCTACATTGTACAGTATACATTATAAAAGGTTGATTTATTAAAAGTAGTATCTTCCTAAAAGTTTCTGTAGTTCTAGTGTGACCTGTGTGCAGTAGTGGTGCATCTACACTTGTTCTAGCAAAAATCGCCCAGTTGCAGAGGAAAGGTTAATGCTTAGGTCAGGTAAAAGATACATGAACATTCCCACTGGTAATCATGTGAAAAGTATTTGCTACTTGATGGATTACTTACATTTCTGCCTTCACAATTCTTTCTGTAAGCTCATTTTATTAATTTAATTAACATCTATTTGCATTTTTTTTTACAGGGTATAAATGTTATTTTAGCAAAGGGAATCAGAGTAAAAGGGAGTGTGAGCAGTTAAATAGCTTTGAACTTTTAATCTGATAAGCTGTTGTAGTATATTCTGCAAATTGTAGGTCTTTGGTGTTACAGTGCACTGCTTCACCAAATGCAGCGGCCTTTCATATTTAGAGAAGTGCTTTCACACCTTGGAATATATTGTAAGCAATGTAAATAGCATCATGTCTGGATTAGTCCCAACTATCTTTAATTAAAAATCTTTAACTGACTTGGCATAAGTGATTACATGTGAAGATGTCACTAAAGTGACAAATACATATGTAAGATAAATTTAGGATTCATTATGGCATCTTTTACTGTGACTGATTAAGCAAGTCCTGTTGTTACTATCATTCATCTACAAATGACTTTACCTGCAAAACTTATTTTTAGAATGGAGCCTGTCCAAGCACAATAAACAGTTAAGTTCCAGTTTTAGAATTGACAGTCTGTCCTCTTGTTTTCTGTTGTTCATTTATCATGTCATTCTTACTGCCACTGTAATAGTTCCCAACATGTAAAGAGATCAGGGTTTATACTGCTTTGTATTTATCATTCTGCATACTGGAAATACTATGAAATTAGATATGATCATATTTTCATTAATCTCCATTTTAATAACTTTAAAAAGAAAAGCAAATATTAAGGTAATTAAGCTGATATGAATAGACATCACGTGTGAAATGCGATATGAAAATTAGTGAGAAAAGACCAAAATTAAATGAGAAAATGCCTAGCTACCCTGTGTAAGAATTTGCCATTGTAAAGCATGCAACAGCATTAGGATATAAAGATAAGGATAGAATAAATGTATATGTTAATGACATTCCCAGATACTTGTCTAGAAGCAAGGTTGTTTCAAACAGTTTTGTAATTTGTTAACAAGATAATGGTGGCAATATTTTGTGTTGTCCATTCCACACCCTCACAACCCCTCCTGCTCCCTCCCCTTGCCCAATTTATTTGATGAAACAATATGTCAGAAGGCATCTGGACAGACCTTAAAGATTATGTCCCTTTGGGGTCTTTTGCAAAAGGAGGGAGGGTGCGTCCTACTCAATGTCATAGTTTTCCAAAAAATAATGAAATCCACTGGAGGATGACCGCATTTGCTCTGAATTACAGCTGTAGAGCAAATAACAGTCAGCACTATGAAAAGAGTAGGGAAAATGGGATATGGAAGAAAATTATTTGATCTTTGAAAGGGCACAATTTTGCTGTGACTTATTCAAGAATAAATGCTGAAATAATGTATAAAGTAGAGTTGAGCCCATAATCATCTAGAAAACTTCATAGTTAATTCCAGTTTCTCAGCTAATACAAAGCATGATAAAAATCTAAAGAAAGAAATTAACCAAATTTCCACCATGTGTCTCATCTTCAGATCAGTTGCACATATATATGTTGTACATACTTGGAGTACTTAGTTCTCCATCAGATTCTGCTGGTTTGGAGCCATTAATCCCATTACATCAATCATACTGTCTACATGGTCCTACTGACTTTTATTTTGAGGTACTTTTAATCAAACTAACTTCCTCGGTTTATCTTAAGATGAGGAAAATATTAATGAAATGCCATGGTGATAGGCCGAGTTATTTATAGTATTATTCAATTATAATAGATTACTCAACGTAGTATTTTGCAACACATTGTTATTACCAAGCTATTTGTTGTGGGCAGAGCAACTGCTCCTATATCTCCTGGGTGAGCAACCTCAGCAAAGTATTGTTTTGTTCAGTGCCGTGTCAGGAGGTTGTTATCACTGCAGTATTTTTCCCTCCTGACCAAGCAGTAGAAAGAGAGACAGATGGCCACAGTAGAGGCAAATGCGGGCTGGGTGTCTAAGCTGTATAGTTTCATTTTGACAGCCTGAAGACTTTATCTGGTTTCACTGAACATACAGGTTGCTTAATACATGAACAGTGCATATCCAGTGGCCTAAAATTTCACATAATAGCGAGATCCTTTGTGTTATGAAAATCAAGAATCTGTGTACAGTAATTTTCTAGTAATTTCTGATTTCTTGAGATCCTTTTTTCTATGTCTTTACCAGAAAAATTTCTAACCATATTTTAAGGTTTCCAATCTTGATGCATAGGGTAAACCTACTTACATTAGACTGACTACTCAAGAAGTAGGTTAAAAAGACACGTGAAGGTACTCAAAAACTGAAAGAGAAAAAGAGGTCTGAGGTACTTTCTAGTGCATTCAACTTTTTCCGGTTATTTAAATGACGTATATACAAAATCAGTAAAATCATGTTTACCTCACAAAAGAAATGTGCTGCTGGCCGATGCTGATTTATATAACTGAAATTAGAATTCTACTTTACTGAGTAACAGTTTTGTTTTGCTGGCTTCATCATATTAAAATGTGAGATGAAACCAAGTGACAACAGTTTAACATCTGTTTGAACTTTGGCATTGCTACTTTAGAATATCACCAAGCAGTGCTAGCTCTGTGCCTTCATTCTCTACTTCTCTTTCATCAAAAGTATTATTGATCATTAATGTCAAAATGAAAAATAAGAGGTAGCAGTTCGCATAAGAAAACATTTGGATGGCAGCTGTTCTACATTAAGTGTAGCTAATGGTCATGTTTGCAACCACAAATGTAATATTTACATCAATTGAAATAACAGAATTGATTAAATGGGATAAGAGCAGAGTGATATCAGCTGCTCAGAGCATTGTTTTTTGTAAGTCTGATTGATGTTGACTTGGGTCAACAATGGGTATGTCTTGGATCTGCTGAGTATTAGTAAGAAGCTGAAAAAGAAATCGCAACTAGGCAAGCAGTTCATTACTTCTCTTGAGCAAAAAAAAGAAGAAAAAAAGGAAGAAAGAACAGTAGTGAATGCAATAATTGAATTTGCATCACTGTATAAGCTCTGCGTAGACTTATGAAGAAGGAAAATCATACATTATGATTAACATTAATAACACATTGCTAAAGGAGTTGGCAGATACCAGCTAGTGATTCATTTAGAAACATGGCTTGTAGCTACTGAGAATGGTATTCAGCATCAGATACTTTATATTAGAAATTTTCCATGTCAAGAAAATGAAATGAGTTTTGCTTGCAGAAAAACATAAAGTGACAGAACAAAAGAAATTGGCTGCAATTTGGGGTCCCAGAGATATAAAGAGCTACTGTTAGAGTATCTATAACATCTGTCTACAAGTGTAAGACCTTTTTTTCTTGTTTTATGTTTTTTGCAGTAGTGTATGTGTATGGATTGTTCTCTTCTGTTTTTCATAATAGTAAAATCTAAAAAAAAAAAAAAAAAAGAAAAACAAATCAACAACCCCACCCCCCCAGTTTTTTCTACTCCTATTTATATGAAAAAGGATCTATTTTCCCCTGGTCAGTGTTTTTTGTAGGTTCACTTTATTCTAGGATCTGACATTTGAACTTCCTAGGAAAAAGAAACATTGTTTATCTATGCTTTATAAGCAATCTTTGCTATTGCAGACACAACTTTGAACTGCCAGTTCATTATGGATATGAGATTATTTTCAGCTTTTCATGCTCCAGCAATGCTCTGTAGTTGTCTGGGGCACTGTCTCAGAGTCTAAACATTCATATGTTGAGAACTTCATGGTGGAGGATAAAATACCTTAGAAAACTTCGGACTGTTTTTACACTACAGTTATCAAAGCAAAAAGGCATATCGTGTTTGTATTTTGATTTGATTTAAAGAATAAAAAAGTCCCTGAAGCAATGGGCCAAACTATTTCATCAAATATCTGATATGGTGTGTTTGAATATGAAAATTATCTTATATAAGTGGAATTCATTATGGAAAAGTGAAAACAACCTTCATATACCTTAAGTACTTTCACTGTGAACTTCAATTAAAAAAATCTCTTATCCATATTGAATGCACCACTGTCTGAAATCAATGCCTTTATAGTAGAGCTTCATACAATGTCTGCTGACCTCAGGGTGAAAGACTTTGTTTCAATGGGTTTGGTTTGGGTAAAGTGCAATTGATACAATATCGTTCTGGCAAATCTGGGGAATATAAATGACAAAGATGAGCAAGTAGCTTCTGAGTGTGATAAGGCACTATTTGTGAAGACTGCGCTGTACATATTGATGGAGAACATTACAGAAGCAGATACAACTTTAGAATGTTACTTTCTGATTTTGTAATATATTTTGCTTAATAACACAAAACTTCATATTGCCATAATTATCATTAATTAATTATTTGCCTATTAAGATTGGTTTTGTCTAATTAAAGATGAACCGTCTCCAAATAAAACAGGGAAAATACTCCATATTACTTCACTGTATTGCAGTAATTTGCTAAGAAATGTAAATGACTTAGTAACTTTGGATGGTTTCAAGAGGGTATCAGCCAGAACTGCTCTTAAATACCTACTCTGCTGGTAGAAAACTCTGGAAGAGCAGAATCGGAACCATGTATTCTGTCCTTCTATGCTCAAGGGAACACTGATGGCCTCTGGTTCTATTCACTCAGGAGCATCTAACCACTACTATCCAATTTAGTCTTCATAACTTTTCTAGCACAGTTAAACTGGCTTTCATTTTACTTTGTGGCATTGAAAAATAGCTGTTAAGAAAACTGCCAGCTTGACTACTACGGATGTTGTAGTTGAACGGTGTCAGTGAAATAGAAGAGTAGAGTTGGACTTAGAACTTCAAATTACAAATACCCCTACATTGAAATAGTAACAAGTTTCTGACTGAGATATAACTTCAAATATTTCAGGAATTTCTGAAATATTAAGTATCTTTTTTCAACAGAAGTGAGTTCATTCTTGTTTCCAAACTTACCTAGATGGTGAGGCTTCACTGTTTAATTATACATTTACCTCAGCAGCTTTTTTTATTAATACTGTACTTCAGTGATGAAAGGAATGCATAAGGCTATGCACTTTACTATATCAGTCATCTTAGCAGAGGTAGGATTGTGGGTGGTTCCTGTACAAGAATACTGTCCTGTATTAACAGAAGTGCAGATACGAAAAAACAAAACTGGTTTTTTACTGTAAAACGTTTATTAGGAGTATGTATGCAAAACAAAAGTTGCAACTGTTGATCCCTCATTTTCTGCTAGCTTTTCCAGATGGAATATTTTGTTTTTTCAGGTAAGCCTTCTGTAAGTATTAGGAATTTGGAAAGCATTGATGCTTTTAATGCTTGGCTATACATAATTAGTGTGACCACTGAATCAGTTTGAATGCATTTATAGAGAACATTATTACATTAATTTAAAAAACATAGATGATTTTATGAAAAAAAAGTCAAGTTTCTGAGACTCAGAGAAGGGAAAGGTAGATTTCATTTGAGTTCTAGTTCTAATACTTGTGTACAGAGTATTGAAAAAATTAAATCGAAACGAAGAGTTGTAAATGTCATTAGAACTGAAAGCATCAAGCAGCATTAGAGTTATGTTTTTAACTTGCTTTCACATTTCAAGGTCAGCACACTGATGAAGACAGTGTGTTCTGTAGAGGATAAAATGGGTAGAACTGAGAAAAATTAACTCCTTTTAAACAGTAAAAAACATCAATTGAAATTTCCTTCTAACATCTTTATTGACGTCCTTTTTTATTGTTTTCACAGAGGATTTTTCTCAAAGCTGGAAGCGAGGAAGAAATCTTTGCACATCTTGGCTTGGATTATGTCGAACCATGGGAAAGGAATGCTTAAAATGATTTGCCAGTGTACGCTGATTATTTGGCATCAATGGTCTTTCTACCTATCTTGCAAACTTATTTAGCTATATATAAAAAATATGCATCTCTATGATAACTTAAAAAATTTAAATATATGTTAGTTCGAAGCAATTTTACATGCTGATGTTCCTAGAAAAGAAGAGTTTAAGTTCTTCAGAATCCTTTCCAATCTTTACTGGTTAAGTTTATGAAGTTTCTACATGGGAGTAAAAAGAGGTAATAAAAAGCTTGGCTTTGAGAGAAAACTTGAAACTAGTGAGATTTTTGCTTGTGATAGGAATTTAGCATTCCTGTGAAAAACACTTGCTTATTAAAATACAGCTATGACAGTAATAATATCTAAATAATACAAAATATTTGAGCTGAGTCTGAAAATTACTGAAATGCATACTTATCTTTAACTGAATTTCTGAAGTGTTTTGCTGAATCCATATATAAAATGGCTACTATATATAAGGCTTAATGACTGAGGCAATAGTTAGCCTGGCAATCTCAGCAAGTTGAGGCTTGTGTTGTAATGTTTTTCCAGGTAGGACAGCACTCTACAAAAACTGTGAACAAGTTGAGGATTCAGTGATAGTTAAAAATCATTTCACAGGAAAGGATTGTGAAAGGGAAAAGTGGAATAATTCAGTAGCAATGTTCAACTCTGAGGAAAAATACTATCAATCTGGAGTACTTATTTGGACTAAAGAAGGTTCAGGTTGTGTGATGTGATGGTCCTCAATCAGGAATTTGAATCATAACCTGTATGAAAACAACTGCTTTAACTGTCAGGCTGGTGGTTGCTCCAAGATGAAAGCTTTTGTCTGTGCTCTATTTAGATAGCTGGAAATTTATTTATTAATAGATATATATGCACTGAAATAGAAGTTCACCTGAACTGTTTGACTAGAATCAGAGAATCATAGAATTGTTTAGGTTGGAAAAGACCTTTGAGATCATTGAGTCCAACCGTTAACCTTATACTGCCAAGTCCACTGCTAAACCATGTCCATAAGCACTGTATCTGCATGACTTTTAAACATGTGCAGGGATTGTGACTCAGCCACTTCACTGGGCTATTGACTGCTCTAGAATGGTAGTCCGTCTTTTTTTTGGTCAGAAATTAATCTCAGATATGAGAGACTTTCTGATAAAAGTAATCCCATGAGATATTTTACTTTCAGAAAATTTCCAGGTAGCTCTTGTGACTGTAATGATAATGAAGAATTTGTAATGTATTTATCCATTAATGAATCATGATGAATCAATTAAGCCTTTATTGCCTTAGGATATGAGGTTACTGACCATTCATTTCTCATTTCTAGAATAAAGGTGATTTAGAACACTGACTGGTCAAATAATTTTATTTCTTAGAAGCTTGAACTTTTTTTATCTCTGTTAAGGCTTTCACATCTTGGCATGACAGGGAGAATGGCAGTGACAGGGCCGCACATAACAATTGTTGCTGATAGTAATGGCTTTCTGTATTCAAATGATGGCAATATTCCATGTAAATATTCCATGTCAATATAGACTTGAAAGTTCTACACATGTGTAAGAAAAGTATGCCAAGGTTCAGAAATACAGTGCTTAACTACAGGATGAATGACTTACCAGCAACAGCTTTGGCATTTGCTCTGTAAGAGAAAATTAAACGGGAAACTTCTGAGAAGCTGCTTCCCCAAATGATGATTTACCTAGTACAATAGGCAGGATAGCACAAATACTAACAAAACTTGCAATGTACCATTTTATATGCAATCACCTATTTCTAGTTGTTAAAATAAGTAGTAGCTGTATTTTTGTGAAATGTATTCATTCATTATCATTACTAGACTCAGCGCTACAAAAACACTTTGAAAATATCAGTTCACATTAAATTCTATCGTTTAGGATAAAGTTTATTCATGGCACTTTCTATCTCCTTTTTCATGTATCCAGGAAAAAATACTCTCATTCAGTTTACTGAGTCTGTTCACCAGGATAAGATGTTACAGGATCAGGCTCCAAAGTGATGTTAGGGAAATTAAGATTATTTCTGAACAAAGGATCAGCTTTTGCTACAAGGATCTCATTCAATGCACGCACCCATCTGGCTCACAGGTAGTGGGTAGGTTTCCTAAACTTTAGTGAACAACATGAAACAAAAGCTAAACAGGAATGGCTCTGTCACACTGACAGAAATGCATGCTGTGTTATGAATCCACTCTATAATTTGTGATAATCCTAATGTTAAGGTACAAGCAACTAAAATTTCATAATTTAAACCTAATTTGATGCCATTAGTAGAAATGTAGGCAAGACTTTTTTTTTTTTTTTAACAGATATAGTTACATGACAGTTTTGATACTAAGGAAAAGTATGCTGAATTTGTTTACTGGTTCCTTTTAACCAAGGAATGGACTTTGGGAGGACTGCATCATAAACTATTCTAAAACCTCAGTCAGGGATGTAGAAAAATGTGATAACAGCATGGAATTTTATTTTTGCCTGTGCCAATAAAACTGTCCTTTTTAAGTGCAGTTTTGCTAACTGAGCTGAAAATATATCGCTACTTTCTAAATTGCTCTAACTAGAGAGCAGTGCAATTGCTTCCTGCTTTATTGTGCTGATGTATGAAGCACCTTCTCTGTGTTTTGCATCAGGATGCTGACACTTAAGTAGCAATGACATTTTTTAGTCCTAGCTGAAGAGAACAAAAGATACGGTACTTTATCTAAATATTCTTTCTACTTGGCCAACATTTATCAGAAATTATACATTCCAGTTGTGCTGTTTCTGCATACTTCAGGCCACAGAGGAAACATGAAACATTCTGATTTCCACTTAAAGAAATAACTCCCATCTTGCCTGCCTATGCATCACTTATAATTATACCACCTGTGGGGGAGAAGATACCAAAGACAAGTTCTGTCAGCTCCCTCAAGATTGGAAGAAAACAGCATATCACTTTGGTTTTTTCCTTCTCTCAGTTTTCCTGAACTTTTGTTTTTTTGAACACTGTGTCAGGTATTATAAACAATTATGAAATTGTTGAATGAGGGTTTAACAGGTCAGATTAGATGATCAGGATGGTTTGACTGTGAAGAAGATAGCTTCTGTTATGAACACCTCCTGCTGAAGAAGGTGATACTCCAGTCACTATCGTAGCTACTCTATGCAGGACCATCCCTGATAGCACTAGCCAAACTTATCATGCACTGCAATGGCAGAGCCAGAAAAGCATAAACTCAGTTTTTAGTAAATAAACTCTGAATCATAACATGACGCTTCATGCATCAGTTACATCTAGTCCTACAATTCTGAACAGTCTCATCCCTGTAATGACTTCAGTGATTCTTGATAGTGGTTTTCACCTGAGGCTGTAATTAGAAAAGATAGAATTCATATAGGAGAACTGGGATGAAACAGGTTTAAGGAAATAAAACCTTTATCAGTTGAGCATATCTGAATCCATGAGCATATTGAAAACTCCCTACACTGTGGTGGAACTGTTGGGAGCCAATGGTAATGATGCTTCTGAACTCATGAAGGACAAGTGAAGCCTGGGGCCCCGGAAAAGGGCAAACACTTGTAAAAAGAACAGACCACTGTTTATAAAAGGAGAAAGGGAAGAGAGAATTTCAGATCAGTGCACTTAAAATCTCCTAAATTACTAGAATCATTAATAGACTTTATTCTTAAAGCACATTGAGGAAATACGTTATTGGTAGTTTGTTCATCAGAAACAAATCATAGCAAACTTATTCAGCCTGGAGGCTGATTTTTAAAATGTCTGTCCCTCCTCTCTTGCTTCTATGCCAAGGCAATTTGGCAAGTAGGAAGAGAAGGATCACTGGTTTTACAAGCATCTACATACTAACTCTCTAAAAATTGATCAGTGACTCTATCTCTGGGAAAAATAAAAGGTAAAGGTTAAAAAGAAAACCACTGTATTTCTTTCATCATTTGTATTAACTTGCCACTTGTTGAATACCCCAGATAATGTTTTCCAGTGACAAACATAGTATGACATATGTTGTATAGGCAACATAATGTAGACATTAAAAACCAACCAAATTAAAATGCACAACCATACAAATGCTTTGCTACAAATTTCTTAAGGCAAAAGCAATGAGATATGTTTAGATTGGTGGGTAATAACATACTTAATGTCATTGGTAAATCTAGGTGTTTTAATATACTAAAGTAAGAGCTTATTGCAACAGCACGCTGCAAAAACATAAATCCAGGCAACCTAAATGTTCATACAGCTGACATTATAAACTTGAAGTCACACAGCCTTTCTGCAAACTACTGGAAACTAGAGAACTTTTGCTACCTTACATAAATAACTCCAGAACTTTAGAAAAACAAACCTAAAAATCTGTATGTGTTATAATTCCCAAATGAAATGGGCAGAATTTTTTTGAATTCTCAGGCGAGAGTATCTTATTCTCTAGTATGGAACGTATTCTTTTGCTTTTTGAAAAGCTATTTCTTTCTACCATATAGTTTCCTTCAGCAACTGCAGTTAAAATAATCAGGTTCTGGGTCTAAAAGGTTAATTGAAGTCACATAAACAAATGAAGACAGGGAGCCTTGAAAACCTTCCATAGAGGTTAAGTTTCTGTTGGCATGGCTGTCAATCTAGCTAGGAGACAATGCTGCTTTTTTCAATGTTTAATTTTACAGAGAAGACCAAGCAATCTTTGCCCTTGCTGTGTAGATATACTAAGTGACTTTTATTTTAATCAGGATGCATCAGATGTAACTTGCCTTAGCTGATGATGCTCCTCAGGAAAAGAGATCAGTTCACAGTCACAGTGTTCTCCCTTTAGGATCTAATTTACTTCAGATGAATTTTCTCGTGCCTGTTTACAGCTTCTTTTGTTGATTTGTGGTATTATACATTAAGTCTGTAAAAATCTAACACTGGATTTGGTCTGTTTATTTTTAACTAAAAACTTGGATCTTTGAGTGGGCTAATTGAGTGTCTTCAGGTGTCCTATATCTCTAGCATAATTCTATTGTGCATGCACAGCCTCATATCTTGCTCAGGTGGCTACAATGTGTTGCTCTAGGAGCACCGGCTCTTGATACTTAGATTCCCAAATCTGTCTACATGGGTAATTTATTCCACATTTGTGGATGCTGAAAAGCTGCTAGCAGAGGGATTTTCTCAGGTTCTCACAATATTCGGTGAGAGTCCTGCCTTTCT
>WTSP01027950.1:0-45623 GCA_025331215.1 Actenoides lindsayi | reverse complement strand
AAAAAAAAAAAAAAAAAAAAATCATGGATTATTCTTTTTGTTCTTGGAGAACAGCCTCTTAAGAGATAACTAGCCTCCACTTCTGGAAGGCAGGATGGAACTCTGCCTGGGATGTAGTGTGATAATCATGCATGTAGAATGCTAACAAGGTACTTTGGAGCCTGAGAGGGCTCAGAGTCTCATGTCTCAACACGTCAATTGCCATGAATTAAAACCTATAATGAAGTTTTATGTGGGACAAATATTCTAGTTTTTACCCTCAAAAATACTTTTGGGACTTGGACAAGAAAGATAACCACGTGGTGAAGACAACTTCAACCATGC
Source organism: Actenoides lindsayi (assembly GCA_025331215.1). Taxonomy (NCBI): domain Eukaryota; kingdom Metazoa; phylum Chordata; class Aves; order Coraciiformes; family Alcedinidae; genus Actenoides; species Actenoides lindsayi. The sequence continues at coordinate 45,299 of WTSP01027950.1, read as the reverse complement.
AGTGTGTTCTTGCCTCATGAATCTGTATCTACTGGGATAAGTGCTGATGTAGACTAAACCTGAGAAGTTTCAAACAACTGATACAATGTTCATTAAAACATTGCAATATAATGTCCCTCCCTTACCTCCACCTTCAAAAAAATCATAGGTATTCACTGGAGGAACATTGACTATTCAAACTTGAATTAGTTTTAAGGTCTGAGATGGCTTTGAACGCAAAAAGCTTGTGGATTGTCAGGGTTAGGAAGGGATGACTGTAAGACTCCTGGGATTCTCCCATTATGAGTGGTAACCAGCTTTTGTTTCTCTGTCTGATCTGCAGCAAGGTTTTGAATAAAACATGAAAACTGTCTCAGACAGATTAAAGGATTTTGTGATCTTTAACATATTATTTAGCATTTTTACTCATGAGATCTCTATGTTTAGACTTACAGAACATAGCTTTTGCAGGTGATTTCTCCAGAGGTATGAATTTCTCATTCTAGATAAATTCTAGAACTTTTTGCACAAAATATTGCTATGCTTATCACTTTTATTAAGAATTATATAATTTCAAAATCTCATAAATACGGGGTTTGCCACAGGAAGGATTCTATCAAGTTTTGAGTTCTTGGATTATTCTGTGATTTCCTGCAGCATTTGTTCATCCTTTGCATACTTGGCCCAGATGGAACTTTATCTCCTCCTGCAATTGCTGTCTGGGCTTCCTGAAGCAAATTTTGCTATTGCTAGAGATAATTTAATTCAGCAATTTCAAAGGGGTTTTATTTGTTGGGTTTTTTTTTTTTTTGTGAAATTAATTAGCTAGATTTCTACTAATGAGATTGGAAATTATTAGTATACAGCTTTCTTTGCACGATATTTAGATAATACAATATAGAACAGCTACCAGCTGCATAAGTAACTTGAATATACAGCATGCCCAAGAAGACAACTGGTGATAAGAATATTTTACTTAATGATTGTTAGTATTTAAAACTTTTCTAAAAAGAACATTGCTTTTTAACAATACGTGGTACATTTGTCATTTCACCATTCCTATGATATGAGAAATACAACTGAGAAACATGTTGGGGGCTGGCATCAAGATAAGTGCTGGACCCTGTTCACTAGGCAGGTTGTATAAGAAGTAAAGGAAGAGTTACAGGCTGGAAATATCTTGGTTTATTACAGCGTATGAAACTCCTGTGCTGTTAATTAAAAACCACTACACTGTAGTTTCATTGAAATTATTAAATAGTCGGACTATTTATCTATTTGTCTTTTTATAGACTCCATAGATATACTGAGAACCATTTAAATGAATGAGTCATTGATACAATCCTAAAAGTAAGAAAATCTGCTCGTTTATGGTTGTTTTTTTGTTTGCTTGTTTTTTCTTTGCTACAGTAGAGCAAATAGAACAAAAAGCAATTCACTGCCAATTGTATAATATATAAGGCATATCTTTGTAAATATTTAAATAATTGTTACTATAACCTTCCTAGTTTTGTACAACTGGCAACTATTATGATTCTAGATCTGCTGTTTCTTCAGTTCTGTAATCAATGACAACATATAATGGACTTTATTTTAAAAGAGGATTCACCCAAGTGTATTCTGTTTGTTCTCATGGTTTTGTAAGGCATGGTTGGTGGATACTTTCTAAAGAATTTGAAAGGAAAAGTATCATATTTTTTTGCAGATGTGACACTGTGATTTAAGTAAGTGTGAGAAAAATTTTTGTACATTTTTTTTTGCCTTGGTAGCTAATACTTCTTCCTGAAAATCAACACATTTCATACCCCCAGCCCCTGCCACCTTTCTCTTGGACTAACAAGTTGTTCAAGTAGTCAGCACCTGCAGTGATGTCTGATCTTTCTAAGGGTGTGGTTGCATCTTTGCCAAGGTCACATACCACTATGCTGACCCAGAAGCAATGACTAAATCACTGCTCCATCAAGATACGATGTGTGTCGATCAATGTTGCACTGCTATAGGAATGGAAAAGTTGTGCAGAGACTGGTCCTCCTGCATGATGATGCTAGGCTGTGTCAAGCAGCCAGTTGTTGTCCTAGGCATTCAGTACATAAGGAAATATCCCATACAGCTATTTTACATGGGTTCACTGTTGGACCCATTTATTCTCTGTAAAGAATGTATCTTTAACCTGCTTCAGAAGTGGATTACACTTGAACACAAAAAGATTTGCTTTCAAATGAGGCCAGTGAGAAAGAGCTGTTATACTTCAAATTGCCACCAAACTTGTTTTACAAATGCTTTCTGATATAAACAAGCACTAAAACTAAAGCTTTCAGGGAGCATAAATGTAATATAAACTACTGAAGAACAGCTGATATGAGGAAACAAACCAAATGATTCAATTCAGTACTTCTGTTTTGCCAAAATTGTGTAAAGGAGGGGAAAAAAAAAGTCCACATAAAGAAGTGATAAAATATTGTTTTGCTTTAAGAATGTATTTTATATTTTTGGCTTTATTTTTCACATCAGATGTAGGATGTTCTGTACAGTGATGAAAGAAGTAAATACAAGCATAGTTATGTTGAGATGGGCTGATGCTACTCTCTGCCCTTAGTTATTCCATTCCCTGATGAACTGGGCATATTTTTCCCTTTTTTAGTACTTTCCTTTTGCTCCAAACTGATACATGTCCATATGTGAGAATGGAATATGCCTAAACCATTAATACATATTGGGATCTAATTTTCCTTCCTCTGAAAGCAGCACTGACCATCTCAGAGATGGTCCTCTTGATTGTTCAGAGTGATGATTCCTTAGAGCACACTTAAATGAGAGATGACAATATACCTTACAGCCACCCCCATCCCTCCACTTCATGTTCACATTCCATTACAATGAACTCTGGTAGAGTAAGACCCTGGAGAGTAATGTTTTTACAGTCTCATTACTATCTAGTGTATTAGACCATGGCAAAAACATAGCTTAATGAAAAATATATCCTGTTACAGTGAATGATCACTTGGCAGCAATGGTTATTTTAGAGCTTAATCTAAGGCCTTTAAACTAAGCTTTTACCATCTGTTCTACCTTCTAATTATACATGCAAAAAGAACGCAATTCACAAGTGTATCATAAAAGTGGATAATGTAATTGATTAAATTATATCGCATGTATATGTGTTTGGTTATTCAGTGCCTTTGTTTTGCTTTTTAGCTCATAAATCACTCTGAATACGTTGTACAGTGACTTTTTCTTGGCAAGCAGACAAGAGATGTACTCTCTCACATTTGAGAGAGACAATGAACTGGTGATAATGATGGATGGAAAAAGAATACCGAGAGGTACAAATACTGTCAAACATCAAAAAATATGAATGCTCCAGTTCTTTGAAGGAGGTGAACCAGCCTGCTCTCATGCAGTACTTCAGAACCCGAGGACATACTTGGCAACTGTCTTACATTAAATAAAAGAGTAAGGAAGAAATTGCTTGCTTAAATGGCATCTGACATTCCGCATATAACCTTTTGCGTGACATTCCAATATCTGTGCATTGTGAATGGATCTTGAAGCTTTGTTTTGCTAAGTCATCCATGTCCTTATATTACTTTCAAAAAATCTACAATGATTTCCACTTCTATTGCATGCTAAGATGAAGTTCAATTTGTCTAGGGCCTTGCAAGGCCTTGTTAGGGAAAAAAACAACCCCTGAATGTTAAAATAGCTAGGAAAACAGGAAGAGCCACAATATGTGGAAAGAAAAGTTACTTGGAATTTGTTACCATAAACAGGAAATTAACTAATTCATAGATTTAAATTAATAGTAAAACCTGAATAATAACAAAAGACTTAACAATACTTAATTTCCTTAAAACTAGAAGCTTTTAGTGAATCCACAAAAACTAAAGTTAGGAACTGACCACGGAGTTTAAGATCTGTTTTGATGAGAAATTCAAATTTTGAAGAGCCTTCTACAAAGCTCCAGTAAAATTGTAGACCCCCTTCAGATTCATCTGTTTGAAGACATATTTAGTACTAACTGCACTGGCATTTCTTTTTCGGTGTTTCTGCAGTGACTTTTCTACAGTAATATATTTTATGTACCTTTTGCTACACATGCTGTGTCCTAAGTGTGTACGTAAAACACATTACACAAGAATGCATTTGTGTGAATGGATCAAAGAAAATACTCATTATGAAATCTGTTTTGAAAGAAGCTGAAAATTAAGCAGAAGAAAATGTCTTTCTTAAACTTTTAGCATTATATTAATTTATGCTGCAGATTTTTTGATTCCCAATAGGTTTTAGCCAACTTCCTCCTAAACAGCTCTTCTCTATTGTTACCTTTATCTCCTGAGTTAAGCAGATAAGGAGAGTTCTTTGTGACATTAATGTATATTTAATCCAGATCATTACTTCAGTAGTTTGGCCTCAATCTTTTTTCCAAGGACTATAGCACACACCCCAGCCACGTCCTGTCATGTCTTTTGCTCCTTCTCTTTCTCTAATGTCTCCTTCCCTCATTCTGACAGATAATTTAGAAAGCCTGCCACCTATCTTCCTTTCATCTGATTCCACTGGATGTGAATGGATTGAAAGATGGAATGTAGTGGAAGAAAACAACCTGTAGTATGTTTGAGTATTTTAATAAACATTTAAAAATATTTGTACTTCACAAGGATTTCCTAAGCATTAGTAATGCAGCCCAGACAGAGCTCTACCCTAATTCTGCCAGGAAAAATTATGTGGTTATTTCCTTAAGAGTTTGTTTTTGTTATTTTGGGGTTTTTTTTGAATATCAATAAATAATACTTTCCTTTTGTGCTACTATGTGAAGAAAAAAAAAGTTACATATGTTTGTTTGGAGGTAAAATAAAAATATGATGGAGTGTTAATAAGCAAACATGAAATGTTAGGTAAACTTAACTCCCCCTGCTAAATACCTACATTAGTACATAACTCGGCCATAATCTTCAATGATGTATTGCTCAGAAGAGAAGACAAAACAGGCAGGTGTCAAACTTGGCACCTATAAAAATCAATAAACCCCACAAATTAGGCAGTGATACTTCATCTTAAAATGTATGGCCATATGAAAAGTCTCATGTACTTCACAGGACTGAGCCAGGGCTTGTGCAAGGAGATGGGAGGTCCGAGCACAGACTGTAAATGGTAGGATTAGAGCCTTAGGACTGGAGCCAAAGCTTCTCAAATCAGTGGGACTTATACTGACTTAGAGCTGTTAATTGGCCCCTGAATTATTTATTCTATAAGATGAACAGATATTCTTTAAGTCATCAAACCTGTTGCTCATAATAGTAATTTTTTCAACTAGCCAGTCTTTTGCCATTGTCATACTGGCAAATTTTGTCAAAATCAGCCTCACAAAAGCAACTACTGTCTGAAAACAGAAAAATACCTAATTATATCAAGTTTAGAGCAACTTGTATTTGGGGGATTCATTAAACTAACTTAAATTGATGAACCATTTATTTTTGTTGATAAAATGTTCATATGCTTCTAGAAGACAACTGTAAGTGAGCAGTTTTCTAGCAAAATAAGTATTTATACCATTCCAGATGCAAATACATCCAATCTATAGCTGTATACACAAGACAATTTTGTCGTTTTTCCCACTTCCCAGACCAAACCATCTTTCTCTCATGTCTGTATTCTGCTGATCTATTATGGTTCTCTACATTTTTTTTATATTGGATTTTCCTTCCTTTATATTATCTTTTTTTATTAATTTATTTAAACTTCAGTGGAATGTAATTCTTATGCTAGAATGTAAGTTTAACTTTTCAGAACCATAGTTTCCTCTTAAATTTGAAACTGGGTAAAGGAAAAAAAAAATAAAATCCTTATTGTAATCAATATTTAAAAACATCAGGAGAGCCAGAAAAGAAATCTCCAAGGGTTCAGTATTTTTAAAAAGAGATTAATTCTTTCTCTAAAGCAATGATTTAATGTGGTAGATCTTTTGAGTTTTTCTGTAACCAGGGATCAGTCTTTTTTTACTTTCCAGTAATGGACAACCACAGAGATACTGACTCAGCTTGACAGTATTTATAGTAGATGTTATTTAAACTATAATATATATGATTTTGAGATATGAAGTCAGTTGCAGAAAGATTCTAAGAGACTCTCTGATCAGTGATGAGAAATTGTTCACTAGATGACTGTAATCCACATGGTGATCTGCAAAGCGGAGCTGGTTTGGCCAGCTGCCCAAATTCACTTCATGACATGCTTATGTTTAATTAGACTTTGTAGACTGACAGATTATAAAGCCAGAGGGGCTATTGGGATTATCCACACTGACCTCCTTTGCAGATGGGCCATTTTATTCACCTTTGGTGAATAAATGTCCATTGCAAGAACAAAACTCTTTTCAGACAGGTATCCACTTTTGTTGTAAAAACTCTGATGATGAGTCGTAACCCTTAGTACCCTTGACCCAATGTTTCCTAATTACCCCTGTTCAAATACCTTTTTTACCTGAAATTCTATACAAGCTAAAATCAGCCCCTGAGCTCATTCTGCTGCCAGGCACTGGGAGCAGCCCCAGCTCTCCCCTGCCCTCCTACAGGAGGGTGTCCCCCTGCGAGGCCTGGCTGCCTGTGGGCTTTTTCCTGGCCCCGCATGGGGGCTCAGCTGCCACGGTGGGCTGAGGCCTGCCCAGGCCTCCCGTGGTTTACACTGTGAAGAAATGGTTCCCTGCGCTCTGGCGGCTGCCTTACGGTGTGCTGCCACACCTACGTGCCAGGATGGGAGCAGCCTATGCAGAAGGTAATTTTCTTCTTTCTTTCTTTTTTTCCTCATCCTTAGAAACAACGATATTTCTGCTCTGCAGTGAAGCGGCAGGGCTGGCGTCTCTAGAAAGTTTAGCAGCGGGGCCCTGTGGGCAGAGGTGCCGTGACCATGCCTGAATTCATGTCAGGGCTGGGAAACCAGCTGCTGTTTCAGTCCTTCCAGATAAACTTTCCCCATGTGTAGGAGCCAAGTGGCTCCACATGACAGCAAATCAGATCTTCCCTTAAAAAACATCCCCCCATTTGGGGATGTTGTGGTCTGGATGGAGCCCAGGAAGGTGGTGGGCTATTAGAGCTGGATCTTGGAATTTCTGAGTTGTCTTTAATTAGCAACTTACCCAAGTATGTCCCCAAATGGGGAATGTAAGTCTACTTTATAAGTGAGATTATCAGTTACATTTAAATAATCAGCAGCATGCATGCAGCAGCTGTAAGGGATTCCATGTGATAGACTGGTTACTGATAGTCGCAATTACTATAGGTACCAAAAGCAAGTATCAAATAACTGTTAATAAATGGCGAGCTTTCTATGGCAACAAGTGTAGATATTTGGAAATCTAATGGCATGCACTACAGGTGGTGTAATAAGCACACTGAGACCTCCCTTTCTGACTAAACTTAAAATTGAGACTGTGTTGTTCATGCCTTCATTCTGCTTTTGGAAGTATACATGCTCATAATTAATTCTAAAGGGTATTTATTTATAGGCAGAAAGTATCTGTAAAAACTAAATGACCTGATTGGTAAAAAAAGAGAGCACAAAAAAAGTTCTTTCTTAAAGAGTAGCATTTTTGGTTTTGATTTTGTTTGGTGTTGGTTTTCTTCATCATAAGAAGTAATAGCATAGAGTTATTTCCTTTGCATGCTTGTACTTACCTATAATTTCAGAAGTTGTAACAAGCAGACTTAAAATGACCATGGCTACAAGACCTGTATCTGTACTTGAACCTGATTAGCATTTGTACTCTGCAGTTGGTGACAAAACTCAGCTGTAGCTTGAAGTTCCATGGGGGTCATCCTGACCACTTTTCTTGGTTTGACAATATATGAATAACCTTCTTAGACTAATGCTAATTAACTTTGTACCGTTTCTGCTGTAAATTATTTTCTGAGCCACTGAGGATTTTTCTCAGCCAATTGCATACATGGCAAAAGGTTAATTGTTTGTGAAAGACAAAGAAAAGGGCACCTCTGTGACTCCCAGTAGAAATTAAGAAAATAATGAAGTCTTTCTATGGGAATTCATCTACTTCATGTGTGATGTACCAACTGCAAAACTTCTCTGATATTCAAATATATACTTTCAATAGCAGTGGTTAAAAAAACCTAAGCAGAACATTTATATAAAATAATGGTATGGATTTCTTCTTTGTTCAGAAAGCTCTCTAGCAACAGATGTGATAATTAAAGCTTGTTTGTTTTGAGAGAAATTATATCATGGATATATTTTATATATACACATGTATTTCCTATGCTGATCAAGGCATGGTGCGTTGTTCAAATTAGCCTACAGAGTTCAGGAAGATTGTACTTACACATGGCAGCCTCTATTAAACAAATAAGGATTGCATAATTGTTGTGGCATGAAACATTCAGAAGAGACATGAATTGCCAATGGCACTCAGCAAATGACTGAAGAAACTGCATGTGATGCCACACAATAATGTAGTTTTTTAGAGTTTATTTAGAGTTGATTTATAATGGAGAGTTTATAGAAACACTTTTTTAAAGACATTTGCAATATATTGTCTCTTTTGTTTCTTCCTGACTTCCTTATGAAGTAACTCATCTTCAGAGGTGTTGGTTGAAGAATCCTGAAAATGAAATATAATTTATTTCCCAAATTATATTTAAAAAAAAGCTTTTAACAATAAAGAAATACTGTGACCTCTTGAGGAAATTACTTCATCATCCTCTACACAAGTTACTTTCCTTCTGCTCGAAGACCAGATGTTATCTTCTCCCTCAAACTACTATTTGGGCTTCCTCCTCTGCTTGACCTTCCAAAGCTGAGGTCAGTCAGCTTTGATGAGTCATATATGTGTAAGGATCTCGAATGTGGGGAAATAAGGCAGTTTTTGCAAACCAGAATTGCAGAACATTGCGGGGTTTTGTCACTTGTGTGTACTTATACACACTGTTCTGTAAAAACAACTTATGTTTTGGAAACCTCACTGAAAGTTGTGACATATACTGAGGAGTAAAGAAAAATATTTTAGAAAATGGATAGGGGTAAGGAAATAAAAAGCTAGAAAGTGAGTATGTTGGAAACCTTTTAGTGGAGTTAAGGTAGAAGTAAAAGCTTGTTCCTTTTGTTCTAAAAATTTTGTTGATTATTTCATTTTGCATAGCTGAAATGATTGGGTAGATTAAAACCTAGGTCTTGAGTGGCATTTAATGTGCAGTCTACATTTATCTTGTATGAGCTAAGACTACTTCACTTTCTTGGTCATCACTGTATAATCATGTCCTGGGTGAAATGTAGACTTCATTGAATTTGTGGGTGTTTTCTCATTGCTTTAAAAAAGGGCCAGACTTCATGCTTATATGTATTTACTTCTTTACTAATGCTGATCAACTTTGAGAAGAAAATACTTTATAATAGAAAACTCCTCTTGCTCTCTTCACAATTAACCATTTCCAGCTGCTGCAGGTTCTGTAAATTGGCAGACATGATGTTTTCTTGTAGGATAGGTCAGCAGTTCTTTCCTTTAGCAGCGGCAGAATCAGCAACACCAACAACCAATGAAACTTGTATTTGCCTCTAAAGCTTCCTAATATGTGAGTAACATTTGAGTTTAGTATTTAAACAGTTCTTTCGCTGTTGGAAAGAAAAAAATCAATTAGAAGCAGTGGGAGAAACTATAAAAACAATTGTTTTAATGAACATTTGATAAGGAGTCGTGTCATAACCAGTCTAAACTGACGAAGGTATTAGTTTCTTGATGAAGTTTTGTTTGAAAAGCTGATTTAAGATTATATGGGAGAACCTTTATGATCTAGAATTGGCTGCTTGATTTTCTGACTGTAACCTATGTAAGTACTAGTCTGAAAGGAGTTCTATGCTTTTATCTTCCTGACTTTTTCTTCTCTGTGGAGCACAGTAAATGAAGGTTTGATTACTAGAGGTTCTGAAACTTGTTTCTGAACATGTGGGAAAGAGTAATCCTTTTAGGAGTGAGGAATGATCTGAATTTCACAACAGAATATTTAGAATTGTATCAGAAGAAACTAGAAGATAGTCACTTCTTATGGAAATGGTATCTACCAACTCACTAGAGGTGAATTTTTTGCAATTGGATCTATGGAGTCATGCTGTAGAGAGGACAGGGATGAAAGGGTTGGGTTTGCTCCCGTATAGATAGAAAGGAAGTTAAACAGTTGTTGCAGTGAATAGTGATGTTTGCAGTACATTTTTTCCATAGTCAAAGTTGTATGCAGGAGAGAAAAAACAAAGTAGATGGTGACTTGTTTTTACACTTGAGATCAGTTTCAGATTTTCCCCCAGCCTTCTGTTGAAGCATTCAGGTTACACAAAACCAGTCAATTTGTCAAACTGACAATACCTTGCCTTTTTGGCAAATGGTTTCAGTTACAGAATTGTTTTCCTGTCTTCTGCAGACAAGTCTGACTGAAGAAGCACTACGTTGGCTCACACACCACTGTTTGAAATTTGGTGTGTGAAAAATACTCAGCTTTGAAGTAGAATCCAAAGTATATGATGATACAGTATTTTGATTTTTGGCATGTATATATACACAGTTTGATGGTGGCTATGATAGAAGAAATAGAAGAAAAGAAAGAAGGTTTACATAAGTTCTCTGGAGGAACAAAGCGTACAGAAGTCTGCAAACCTGGATGTGTGGCAATTCCTACAGTTTAAGATAATTTCAGCAGAAATCAAGGAATAATAATAAGAGGGAAGATAAGAAATTACAGTATCTAGCTATTGCTACTCTAAAAGATTAAAAAAATAAATTGTTAAGAACACCTGCTTAATTTAGGGTTTTTATTTTTCTTGTTGATAAATTGCTGACAAATTAAAACTTTCAGCACTTTGCTTCATACTTAGCATATGAAACTCCAAATAGACCAGAAATGTGAAGCTTAGAAATCTGTTGTCTTTTAAAAAACGTTTTGGTTTAGGTTGTTAGAATGGTCAGAGAGAGCAGTTTTTCTACACTTATTTAGATACTTTTTTGTTTTCTTGTCTTTTTTTTTCTTCTCTTTCCTCCTGAAAGGAGGTTGTAGAGAGGTGGGTGTTGGCCTTTTCTCCTTAGTTACTAATTATAGAATCAGGGGAAATCGACTGAGATTGCAGCAGGGGAGGTTTAGATTAGATATTAGGAAGAAATACTTTATGGAGAGAGTGGTGAGGCACTGGAACAGCCTGCCCAGGGATGTGATTGAGTCACCATCCCTGGAGGTATTTAAGAAAAGAGTTGACATGGTGCTTCACGACATGCTCTAGGGGCAGGCATATAGGAGGCTTGTGGGGTTGGTTTGTTTGTTCGTTTTCTAATTGTCGGGTATTTTGGTGGTTTTTTTGGTCTTGTAGGTATGGTTGGATTCGGTGATCTAGGAGGTCCTTTCCAACCATGATTATTCTGTGATTCCTTTCTTCCCCTCCTTCTTTGTTTGTTTTTTTTTTCCTCTTTCTTTCCTTTTCTTAATTCTAGCACAACATGTATTCATTGGGTCAAATAGAAACAACTCTGGAAACTCTCAACCGTCCACAGTTCTCACAGTGTGTATCTACTGGCAATCAGGTCTTTGTTTACTACATAGAAGGGTTAACTGTTACACTCTATTGTCCTAGAAATACTTTCTTTTTTCTCCTACTGGGAAATAGAAATAAGAATGTATGAAGCGCCTTCTTTAATAACACTTACTTTCTTTGTGACAATTTTTCACAGAACTTCCCTTTTTCTTACTCCGTATTACAAAACATTTTGGAGGCCTATAGCACAAGCCTTTTTTTTTTCTCATCCAGACACAAAACCGAGCTATTTGAGATAATGATAACAAGCCTTTTTGCAACTGCAAGAAGGGGCTCTGTATTCTGTCACAACTTTCATCATTTTTTAAAAATTCATTACCTCTCTAAAGCATTTTTCCCATATTGTCAGTCTTTTCCTAGTGAAGTTTCAACATGCTGAGAACGGAATAGCATGCAGAATTTAGAATCATAAGCTTTTCCATCTTGCCACAGTTGTTTTTTTCAAAGGAAAAAAATAGACTTAGAAAAATCTTTATAGATATGTATCTTGAAGCTTTTCCTTTTCTGTATTTACCCATGTTAATTTTCATTGTATGGTCACTTTTAAGGACAATTGATATGCTAATGAGTTATTCATTGTAATACTTTTATAACAAAGAAGTGATAACTAGTTATTAACATGACAATATATACCTATTACATAAATAATACCTTTTAAAAGAATGGCAACCCTTATTTTTAAATGCAAATTGAGTAAAATGTCAATAAAAAGTCTTAAAGAATGATAAAGAGGACAAAATAATATTCTTGATTGTATTTGATTTAGCTGCTTTTAACAAAATTGTATTTTAAACTGTATTTTAAACTTACTAAGTATTACTGCAAGATTATTTTAAACTAGGAGTTTTATAGTAGTGTACTCTGCTTTTGTAGATATGCAGGGTTATTAGGAACACTGTTTTGTTCTTATTTTCTTATGACTATTTAACAAGGAGAAGGTAATTTTGTAAAAATATACTTGCATTAATATCCATTCCATATCATCTTTTGCAGCTTAAAATGTACAGAGGCTCTGTTTTTAGATGTTCAATACTTGAAATATTTACAGAATCTTTTTGGTTGAGGGATTGATTCACCATTTTACCAGAGATAATGTGGAAATTCTGTTTATTTTAGAATATACTTCTATTGATTCTTAACAGTGTTCACTCTTTAATCTGTGTTTTGCTTAACAGTCAGAAGGTGGGATGTTCAGGTTTTCCACTTAAGTAAACAACTTAAATTCATTGTTACCATAACAAGTGCAGCTGGGCCCCATATTACTGCATTATGTTCTTCCTGGTATTTAACCAAAGAAGACCACAAATCTTATGCAAGTCTGTTGAGTTGAAAGCTTAAAATAATTTTAATTTTTTTTTTAAGTGGTTTATATTGATATGACAATTATATTTGTATTCATGTTTGAAAGTGTTTAGACAACCTGACTGAGAGGTCACTGTTATTAACACTATGGTGTTCTGTGTTAGACTGAAGCAATTCTACTTAAGTCCAGAATAAGGGGAAAGAAAAGGAATGTTCCCTAGGTGTATCTCTGTGCTGAGAAAACCGGGCTCAGTGTACCACTGAATCCTTTCCAAAATTGCTGACATGGTAAGGATTTCAGCAAAGGGTAGCCTAGGAGATGTGGGGAAAGAATGTGGTAACAGTGACAAACTGCAACTATTTGGTTAAAAGAGTAACTCCTTGGAAGCTTCCTGACATAACAGAGCTGTGATCACTTCAGCTGGATAAGGAGATGGACTTTCCAATTACAGCTCTGTGAATTTTGTTCAGTGCCACTTCCATATAGGAAGGATAATAACTAACCCCTTATCAGCTCACTCAGACAATCCTATTCAGTGGCCTGAAATGTTCTGCTATCTTCAAGCAATCAAAAAAGTATTTGAGGAGATATTTCTAGAGATGTTTATACAGAAATTCACGTGTTTTGACAAAGGTTTATGGTGTAATGGATCAATTTCTTCAGTTGTTTTCTCTAATCCACTTTAAGCATGATTCTTCTTTAGTTACAGAAATTACATGTACCATAAATCTGTACCCCTGGTTCTACTTGTCCATCAAAGAAGGGTTTTTTATCACTCCTTCAAAAGGCTCCTTTAAAAGATAACCTAATTTGCCATGCAATCTTTCTGCTTGTAAGATGGAGTGGAGTATAGATGTCTGGCCACAGCTAATTATTTTTAAGTGCATGAAAAGCATTATTTGTATCTGAAGCAAGTAGAAGATAGGGTTTCAAAGCCTAACTAGTATAAGTTGTAGAAAGACAATAATATTAAGTAGGCCTTGGTTGTTTCAGGATGCTGGAAAAATTTAAAATATTGTAAGTTACTAATGAAAAAAAACTAGGATGGTCACAGTCTCAGCTCTGTAACTAACATTCTATTCCAATTAAGATGAGGCATTAGAACACTACCTATATTTGGAAGAATTATAAAGTTGGTTTACATCTTGAAGACAATCAGATATGTGTTTTGTTCAAAACTTGTCTGCCTTTAGTAGTAGAGTTTGTTAACTTCTACTTTCTTGCAAATGTTGTAGCCCAGCTGTTCTCATGTTTGGAGATCAAGCTAGATTTTGCAGACTGGATGAGTTCTTGAATGTATGCATTGCTACAACTTGAATGTCCTGGTATCAGTATAGCTCTGTTTTACAGAGGAAGAGAAATCTATTGTTGTAATAGAGAGAATATGTAATAGCAGTGTATGGCATACAGACTCAAATCCAGCTAGGAGAGACCTGTTGCTTGTTTGCAGTTGTATAACATCATTTATGCATGTGTGCTTTAGAAATGCCCGGGCAATAATAACTATGATAATGTATTTATCACCGCCTTTGAATATTCAATCTTAATGTTTGACTCATAAATAGAAATTTTAAAAAATAATAAAAGCACCCCAAAATGGTATCAGCAGGTACTTGCACTGATTTCTGCTAGATAAGTGCAAATGCTATATGTGAAGATTGGTTAAAATTAATCTTCTTCACCATTACATGTATGATTAGAAATAGGTTAGATTTGGATACAGAGGAGGATACTGTTTCTCAAGATAGGACAAATTCTATATTCTTGTTATATAAATTTGTAAATACTGCTGTTGGATGAAGAATATGGGAGCATTGGTAATCATTTAATTAGATATGTTTTATTTTTGGAATTTGCAGATATAAAATGCACATTATTAAAAACTTCTAAGGATTAAGCCTTCTCACTAGAAATGGCAAATATAATGGCAGATATCTTTTGCACTTAGATGTCTCTGAGTTTACTTATTGTTAGCATTTTTAGTACTCTTCCTGTTATACCAGAGATAGAAAAGTGTTACGGAATTTATTAGTTTCGAAACAGTGCAATTTGCTACTGAGCATGCTGAGAAAATCACAGCTTTGATAATGAAAGCTGGAAAGACCAAATGCTGTGATTTTCAGTAACACATTTATGGTTTGTATGTGGCTAGAGAATTTCATGCATTACAGATTTCATAGTACATCACACGTGTTTCTGACACATTTTTGTAAGTGTTCTATATTTTAATCATAACAAACAGGATAATTTGAAATAGGAGTGGTTGTGTGTCTGCACATATAGGACCATAGCTAATTTCATATTCTGCATATCACTGAATATTCTGTGTGTATATTCTGTAGCTCATTATGTATCATAGTATGTTAAATGACATGCAATACATTACTCTCACCTATTTTCTTTATTATCCCGCGGCTCTTTTACAAAAGTGAAAGCATTAATGTTGGCAGAAGGAAACTTTTTGAAACAGTTTTTAAACAGCTGTCTCCTCAGGATGGCCTATGCCTTTGCTTCTTGATCATCAGTTACCACTACCACCATTATCTCTAGTTTTTCAACTAATGAAGTAAGTAGTTTATATAGAAGTAATTTTAAGCAGTCAAATATATTTAAATACATATATTTTTATATTCCATTTAGGCATAAGACACATTTGTACTGTTATTTATGTATCCAGTGATCCCTTTTGTCCATATCATTCACCTAGGGCAATTAAAATGAAATTCTCTATGGATAGAAAAGTTAATCATGTCTATTAAATGTTCATTCCTTACTGCCTCTGAAACAATTGTAAAAGAAGGAGTTGGGTTTTATTGTTAGTTGGGTTTTTTTACAAATAATTAAGAATACATTCACTGAGAATGTCAATTACGATTTGTAAAAATAACTAGATTTTTCAAAGAATTGTTCTTATTGTCTCTTATCATTTTCCACATAAAACCAATCAATTTATGCAAGGTACTGAAGGAATATTATTCAGTTTACTCAAACTAGTATCAGAATCTACTGCTATGTGACATTGTTTTAAAAAAAAACCACAGGAACAAAAACAATTGGGAGATTTTATTTTCAAGTTGAAGCAATGCTCTTTGTGCACTTTGAGTTATTTTAAGTTGGAAAGGATATTTCCCCTTTACAAAGTAGAAACTTCTTATCTCAGTGGTGAGTAAAGTCTGTGCCTCAAATACAAATGAGTATGTAAACTGATTTCTGAAGAATGCTTCCTTGCGCTTGTAGTGAATCTGAGTTCTTGGAGGAATACTATAATTCACTCAAGGCTTATAAAGGGTGATGTTCTAAACCCCCTTTTCCCCCCTTCATTTACAGTACAGATGGTACAAATGTTTAATCTAAACAGAATGCATTGTTAGCATAGTCTAAACAGGCTATGATCAAGAGACCGCAAATGGGAACAATTTGTTTTTGAAAACTTTTTATCTGATTACAGGGATAATGACTTGAAAATCAACATGGCAATTTTGCATGATTAGAAAAGTGATACTCGTGTTGATTTTTCATCATGTTTCCAAATAGAAACAGATTTCTGCTACATATTACATATCACTTATCTCATGACTCAGTACATCTCGCTTTTACTCTCTCAACAGTCTCAGCTACTCCGTGCATGGAACTGTTCTGTTGTTTTGACAGGCAAAGACACATCAAAATCATGTATCAGCCACTTTTCCATGCCACTCAGTCTATATGAAAGGCTTAGGAAAATGAAACCAGAGAATTATATTTAATTTTTAAAGGTTTTTTTTATTACATCAGGTCTGATATTTATGCAAAGCATAAGCATAAAAAGCACCTTTATACTGAAGTAAACCTTTGTGTTTATTTTACCCTACTGAATGACCATCTAATTTCAAATCCCTGATTTCCACACTGTGCAAGTTCATTTAAACTCCTATGTGTGCTTCTTGGCCTAGACACTGCTTTACTGAAAGGAAATAGGTAGAGACAGTGCAGCTGATCTATTTTTGTATCTTTGGATGACTTTCTTAGGAAGCACTGTTGTGACATCTGCATGATTCACAAAATATAATATGACATTTTAAGTTTAATGTGGTATAACTAAAAACTTTCTCCATTTTTTTTCCCTGCAGTCTCTGTAATCCACTTTACGCTGTTCTCACCACGTTTGATTAAGCATTATATTGTAGAGAACATGGGGTTTACAGGCACCTAGGCCTGTTCTGTGAGTGAATTTCAGTTATTGTGTTGTCTCTGTAACACTTATTTCTGTCTTGATCTGAAGATAGAGTCAATACAAGAGTTCTGTCTTTTTCCCTGTAGCATAAGTTAGATATTCAGTTGACTTTTACTGAGCCTGTCTGTGTTTTCTGTTGAAGATGAGAATGAAACCACAAGTGAGAATCAGCATGTAATGACAGAGCTGACTTAAGTTACAGACACATGGTGATTCTGAAATTTAATTTTCCACTCTCAAATTTTAGCTTGGTCTTCAATCCATATCCACCTGAGAATTCACTTGCAGGGTAGAAATTACTGCAATTTTTTCATTTGAGATGTTTTGACAGGGGAGGTGGGTCGCCAGGAGAATCTTTCAAGGATTTGTGCTAGGACTAGTGCTCTTCAAAAGTATTCACAAACAGCTTTATGAAAAGACTTTGACAATGAGGTGAAAAGGTTTTGAAGGCTTTATTGGTTTACTGGTTATCCAGGGTATTAATGAAAAAGATGAACACTTTTAGGAGGATATATTAAGACACAACTAAACAGTAGAAAGATGAGATCCAATCCAGATAAATGCAAAATCATGCAAGTAAAAAGTCCTAATATCACATTCAAAACAATAGTCTCTGAGCTGGCCATTGTTGCATAGGGGTGAGAACTGAGTATTGTGGTAGGTCTATCAATATGTCAGGTCAATGTTGACCAAAAAGTGTCTTGATTTACTGAGAGAGGTAGGAAACAAAACAAAGATGTTTATAATAATGTTAATAATGTTATGCTATACATCCATGCTTTATCTCTGTAACTGTGGACTGCTCCTATTTCAAAAACAATGTTGTAGAGCTGGAAAATTTTCTGAGAAAGACAAGGCAGAATGATCAAAATGATGGAACAGCTTCCATACAAGTAAATTTGGAGGGTACACTCAGAAATTTGCAACTGGAAAAACCTCTGTTTGCTGTCCCTTAAACATTGATTGTTCTCTGTAGTATAAAGCTAATGTATTTCCTATGTCATTTATCAGTATTACTGCAAGAGGTTATCATAACTTCTTCTGGAATATTCTTTCTCTCACTGTAGGATTTCATTGTCAGGTCTGCAGGATATCATTCATTCTTGCTCTTATTTAGATAAGACTGTATACTTACCTGGTTTACTTTCATTCCATGTTTCTGTTTCTTATGTTTTTCCTCATTGTGTTACTTTGCTCTGTGGATAAAAAACCCACAAAGAGCACCAGGAGCTGCTGGAGTTGGCAACTGCTCCTTAACACTGCTTAACAAGAGGTAATATTGTTGTAGAACTGAACGTTGAAGCAGTGTACAAACCCCCATATATTAGGAGGAAAATTGAGTTCAAGCAAATAGTATTCATCAAACTGAGATGGAGGAGAATTCAAGTGAATACAATAAATTGAACAATAAATTGACTCATTCAAGTTATTTTTACCTCTGAATTTTCTCTAGTGCTGAACTCTTCTAATTCTGTGTTCCTTATGCCTTTAAATTTGTTCATCACCAGTATGTAACATTGACCATTTTGATCACTGCCTGAACTAGTCTTTCACAAAAATCTGTAGCTCATGTCTTCCTCTTATTTCAGTTAGATTTACATCCAATGCTTGTTACTCTTATCTTTTTGATCTTGCTCTCCTGATATTAGGAACCTGTTCAGATTAAATTTTTTTATATATCTGTGGCCTGCCAGCCTGTGCCTGAACCTTTTCGTTTGATCTCTAATTAAGTGTCATTCTATCTACAAACTTGTCCATACTATAGAAGCTAGAAGGATCCATTCAATAATTTAGTGTATATATCACAAAACCATTTAATTTTACCTACCCGTTCTTATTGTAAACCTCATAATTTGGCCTACTCCACTTCTGCATTTGGAAAACTAAATTTTTCCATGCCCAAGGGAAAAGCAGTGGACAGAGAGACAGAAATTACTAAGGTATTTTAGGGAGGTATACGTGGCCAGCATCGTAGATGAAAGCAAAACTTCTACATTCTTTTCTGTTCCCACATGGAAACAATTTTGTCATAGGTCAGATCTGAGGAGCAGTTTGACTCTGGCTTTGTGAGCAAAAAATGCCAATAGTTGAGGAACAATACACTATTTTTAAAAACACAACTCGTGCTTCTCTGACACACCAGTATTGGTCAAGAATATCTTCTCTACACATGATGAGGACTTTTATAGGTACTCTACAAAATAATTTACCATCTTCCTACAATTTGTCTTAAAATATCTCTAAGTCCATCTCTATAGTTTTTGATCTCTCCCTCTGATTTCTACTGAATGTTTTAACACAGTCATTATCCAACAGTCTTCCTCCTTCTCTTTCTGTAGTTTACATCACAAACTACATACTGTATATATTTTGTGTTATGATTTCCGGATACTGTTTATACTGACAGCTAGTAAAGTAAATCTTTATTGTATCTTTATTAATAACAGGCATGATTTATGTTAGTTTCTGAGGTCTTTTTAATGAGCAAGATAGACTTTGGGTGTTCTTTTATCTGAGGTTTTTTAGATCACATTTGATTTTACAATCACTTCACTACATTGTGGTTTATAACTCCAACTTATAGGGAATCTCCCCATTATTAATCAAGGGTAATGATCTGAAGTTCAATGAAGGTAAATCTTTTTGGTGTTTGAAAAAAGCATTAACTGCATAAATGATATTGGATCTGAATTACACATCACCAAAATGGGGCTGCCATTGTAACATTTTTCTGTTAACTGCAGTCATTCAAAAATCATTTGATTTCCTAGACACTGCAAAAAGACTGTAGACAATAGATGACATATATAGCAACAGGCAAAAAAATATGTGAAGTAGTCAAGATTACAAATATTGTTTTCTAGTGAAATACTTTGTCCTGGGGATGCTTTCATACATATCAAGATCATTTTTCTTTTTCTTTCTATTTTTTTTTCTTTCTTGTCCTTCTTCATACCAATGAAGAACATGTTCAAAATCTAGTAAGTTTTAAAGCACTGGGTTTTTAGATGTGACAGTGTCTTTGGGAAAGAATTACAGCATTATTAGTAACTCACATTATTTTATATAACCCCTCTATCTTATCATAATCCAACATATATTTGGAGCTAGATGGCACAATTTTTGCACTCTTATGACCATCTTGCTCAGAACTAGTGGTATGATGGGATCAACTCTCCTTTGGTTTTTTCTGACACAGAGTATTCCAAAGTTGAGCAGGTTACTGCATCTTTTCCATCAAAATCTAATAGAACATTTATTCTTTGCCTTCTGATGGTGAGACTTAACTGATTTAGAATGTGTCAGAAGCTTGGTTTTCATTGGGCAAAAGCTTAAATTGGAAAGGAGATGGCTAGAATATTTCTTCCACAGTTATAAATCTGAAGTCTGAAAAGGTATGTTGTCCCTTTTCAGTCCTTGTACCATGAGAGGTTTTTTTCCTTCTAGTTCTAACAAAGAGCTGTGTGGATTGACAAAGAGTGGTGAAGGCTGAGGCTTAGGGCAATACCTAAGAAATCAGAAGACCGGTTTGAATTGTATTTTAACACAACAGAGACTTTGCCAAGTTAAAAATATTGCTAGCAGAATCATTTGAGGACAAAGAGAATCCAACACCTGCTCTTTGACACACTGTTGAAAGAAAATGAAAGCTGAATGTGATCAGTAGTCCAGAATGAAGAAATAATCACTCACAGTAATATCTCTCACTTTATCTTTGTCTGTGGCAGAGATGGTAAATTGCTTGAGTTTGCCAAGAAATTGCTCTATAATTTTACAAGCATTGCAAACTGGAGCAAATGATCTGCAAGCCCAACCCTGTTCATGAAGAGTGTCTGTACTATGCATTACCTGTCCATCTAGTCACTTTAGAAAACACTATTAGAATGACTGCAATGTGCATCTGAAAGTGAACATTTCTCTATTTCATATCTTTGCTAATCCTTATTCAAGGACAGATATAAATCAACTTGTATTGCTATACTACTAGCATGTGTTTTAAGATTTCCTTAGATTTTTTTCCATACTTGTTTTTAATTCCAAGCATTATATATTTAATGCATTCACTTTCTAGCTATAGATTTCTTCTTTTCATGGGTACTTATCTTTGCTTGAAACCAAGTTCTCCAATTGTATAAGAAGTCAATCTCTTATGTCTATATGGGGATGACTGTCAAGCTCTTAAGTTTGGGGTTTTTTTGTTTGGTTTTATTCATTAGTTTTTATTTTGGTCCACCAACTACTTCTAAAAGGTCTGTGAATGATGACTAAGAAAATGAAACAACTTGTTAGCACCTTTAAATTAGCTTTGTGGGACTCTGCCTCTCTATTAAAACAAAACAAAACCCAAACATAAACAAACAAACAAATCATGAAAAAAAGTTTGGGGTGGGCCAGAGGGGTACAAAGTGATACAGCTGAAAAACATTCCTAGGTTTAAATTCACAAGATTATTTCAATAGAAAAAGAATCAGTCTCTTTCCTTGAACTCTTTATGTCTGGAAAATAATTACATGGCTTTAGGCTGCCTATGTTGAGTTGAGAATGAAGTGAAAATCTGGTGTATTCTTTTCCCATCTTCTGAAAAAAGATTAATTTTACAGTTGTTAGAATCCACTTTCTTTCAAAGATGTAATGACATATTTTCTTCTTATCTATCCTTAAAACATTAAATCTTTTATATGAATTGGTTGACAGTTTTTGAAGGATAACCTTTTCAACATCATAAAATAAATGAAAGTGGTGAAGGATTTAGATTCAAAATGCTTTACCAGTGCACTAATAATTTGATGAGCACTGCTATCATTTTTCTAAAATGGCATTAGATTAAATCTTATTCATCCAGCAAATTCTTTTGAAGAGTCTCACCTTTAAAAGTTGATGACAGAAACCAGCTTGAAAATGTGATTGTGATATTTGAAATGCCCTGTCTCTAGAGTCAATTATTTATGATGCATGATGAATATTTTGTATGTTTCTTTACAAGATTTGTTACCTTATTATTATTATTTAAGAAAACTAAATTTACAAGGATGTAATATAGTTCCCTCTCCATAGTAAGATCTTGTCTCTGGTAACTTCGCACATTTTTTTCTCCAGGCATTCATGTCAGCAGTATACAACCATGATGTGTGAAAGGAAATTGCTTCCAATGCCTCTAAAATTGCTTGCTTGGCTTGAATTAATCTTAATCGAATTTCTGTCTGAGATGTTTAAAAACCTTACGGAATCTCATCCTTTGAGCACAGCTTTGCTAATTTGATTCTACATTCCAAAGTGACGACAAATTTTGAGGCCCTGCAGGGCTGCTGTTGCTGATAATGTTTCTATGTGGGTGGTGTGAACCACACTGTTCATTAATTTGACGTACCTTTATAATGAATGTCCTCATATAATAGTTAGGGATGCAAGTTCATTGTTTTCCCATTTGACTGTGTTGCCTCCTTGTCTGAGGAACCAAATGTGTATTCAGTCTTGAGAAAGAAAAACTAAGAAAAACAGTATATTTCTATCCAGATATTTAAACTGGGAAGAAACCTTATAAATATGATTAGTTTTTTGGATTATCTTGATTAAAAATTAGAGATTTACCATAATAGAGAAAAAACAGAATGGGCAGAAAGATCTGTATGATATAATCAAAGGACTTAGAAATGACTTGGAGTTTGTAACACTTCAAATAAGTTTCAAATACTTGATAAATTGAATTGTTTCTTTCTAAATGAGGAATCAGATCCAAGTTCCCTTTTACTGAATTGTGTGTAATTAATTCTCTTAGGTATTTCTAAACTGAAAATGCTATTTAGTTGTGCATTTATTTTTACTTAAGTACCTTCAGGAACATACTGGACATTTTTAAAACAACTTCTGTAAGAAAAACTGTTTCTATTAATATCAAGTTGGTCAGAATGAACACCAAACAGTGGATGTTCCTTTTTGCAATAAAAATCAAGCATAGTTAAAAATAATAATCTGTCTTGTTAGAGTCTGAGAAAAATCTCACTGAAACAGTATTATGTTAAAATGAGTAGCCTAAGTGTGCTGTCTAGTAATAGAGCATATGGAACCATCCGTAATGAAATAGTCCCTATATTGAGAAATTATGTACCAGACCTCAGTTTGGGTTTTCTATTTTCTACGTGGATTGCTTGTTCAAAGAATAGTGGATATTCTGTAGTGTTCATTTTATAAAATGGATTCTGCTTGCTGTAATATCTCATATGGAACAAAGCTGGCAGCATTAAGCAATGTGTGTTCCTTTGCTTTGCCTCATGTTTTGTCACATATGGTATATCCCATCACAGATTAACATGATGTATTTTAAGCATCCTGATGCAGCCAGGGAAGTCAGATGTGCTGTTGTAGTTGGAGAAATTTTACTTTTTTTATTCTATGTGATACTTAGCTCTCCAGAGCTATATATGTGTAATTCATGACCTTTGAAGCTTTGTGGGTAGAAATAAATTTTCCATACTTCTTTTTGGGAAAAAAACCAAAACAAAACCTTAGAGATTTTTTTAAATCTAAATGTTAGACCCATGTATAATGTATTATTCCTCAATGCATTTATATAATTTTGATGGCTTTGTTTACCAATAATTAATATTTTCATTCTGATAGTTACAGGGACAAGAAGCTATAAATAACGCAACTACCTTGTGCATATATCTGTATACAGATATGTATTTCAAAATCATGGAAGAAAGCTGTAATGGACATGTTTTTACTGTAATCAGCAAAAGGCATTGCTGATTTCAACACCAATATAGGGGTAACAGTTTCTGAAAATAACTCTAACAGTTAACTCTTCCTGCTTTCTCCAGTATGCTGGGTTCTTTTTGCATGAAACAAACAGCTTTCCACCTACTATTTATTACAATATTATGTTCCTTGCCACACATCATTGCAATGAGATTTTTTTTTTCTGTAAAGCAACATCCAGTCTCTTCTTATTATGTACTCCACAGGGATTTCCTTAATTTTGATGAGCCCATTACTTTGCTGTTATCTTCATTTGTTCAGTATGCTACTAAGCTAGCAGTTCCTCTGAGAGGGTGAGAAAAATGCTGCTTATGTTTTAATGACTTTTATTACTTTTTATGTAATCTGTTCTACACAATTTCTTTTTAAATTTTATTCTTGTTGACCCTGCAAAGATAGATTTAGCACCACACAGTTTGATGGCTGTTGTACTGTCTGGTAGTTTTTCAGTAAGGTAGTTATTTTGCAGCCTGTACTGACTTTGGTAACCTGCTTTGACCTCAGTATCTGCAGAGAATGAATTGAGAAAAATTTCTGTGAGTAAATCTCCACTTGGCTTATCACGCTCACTTCTCAGAAGGTGTTTTTAAGCACTATGAAGTGATGTCTTGAGGAGAGGTGACCTTTGAGGACCGAGAAGTAAAAGGTCAGGAAAAAGAGGATGGGGGTCTTTCTTTTCCTTCTCTATCACAAAGAACAGGGAATTTGCACTGGTGTGTGCATTTTGGTGGTACTAACTCCAAAGAGAAACTTCTGTGTTTTCAAACCCTATTTAAAGAGCTGGGAAAAGACAGTGGAGCTGCAGACTCTGCAAGCTGGGGTTGTTAAAATAATTTGTGAAAAAATACAAGTTTTCTGTTCCCTTGTGGGTTTTACCACATTGGAAAATATTCTGAATCTCTCTTCAGTGTATTGAAGAAAAAATGTTAGGACAGCAAAGAACTATTGTTTTGAACTGAAATACTCTAATTGTTTACATAGGTGACCTTGTTGTCCTTTATTAAACTACCTACTAGGACAGAATGTTGTAAAGTAGAAGAAATCTAAACTGTAGAAAAAGTCAGATGTACATGTCCTTAGATTTCTTAGTGAAATAAAGCTATCTGATAAAGATTCTTCCAAAACACTCAGCCCATCGTAAGCCACACTATCAAAAAGAGAGGAGTATTTTTGCAAGTCCTTATTCACCAAATCTGAGCTGAGTGCAGAGCGGTGACTGTAAAGCTTGTTTATGACTGCACTTGAAATCACTATCAAATCACTCTTGTGAATTTAGTCTTGTGCTGCTTGATACCCAGATTGGTCTCTTTCCTTATTTGCATTTCCCTTCTGTGTTTGGCAGAAGTGACAAAGTAACTTCAGACATTGGTTAATAGAGAAATTCTCTAAGAAGGAAAATAAATATACAAGATCCCTCCTAAAACCGAGAAGAGAGGTGCAGGTTTTTATTCTCCATTTTGTACTTGTCCACTCTTGTAGACGTGCTAATGGACAGTAGAAAAAGTGCCTACAAGTTAAATGTCTGCAGGAATTACTCCATATTCTGTGGCTTAGTGCAGGTTTGCATGGTTGGTTACTAACCAGCGCAAATGAAAATACAGATTGTTTTTGGTTTGGTTTTTTTTTTTCTTTCCCTAGGGAGAACTTCTTGTCTTTTAAATATATTTATACAGTCATGAAAAAGATTCTGTGGTTTGAAGAATATATTTGAATAAGAAACTTTTACTCAGACAACACTTTCTAGAGATCACTTGCCTGCATCATTAGAGTACGTCTACAGTAGAGTAATTCAGTTGCTTCTAGTCCTGCTGGCCACAATGTGCCTACTACCTTTAAACTCATTTGTAAATAGGAAGGACTGAGCAGAGGATCATGTAGTCTGCAACAGGATGTTAATTTCACTTCTACAGATTGCTCCGTATGCCAGAATGTGGTTTATGTCTCCAGAAACAGACTGCAAAATAAATCGTGTCTTAGAATCACAGTTTGGTATCATTCAGTTCTGGTAGTAGTGTGGGTTACAGACTGGTCTAGCCTCTCCACTCAAGGAGGCTGAGTACCATTTTTAGGACTTTGAAAACATACAATGACTGGAATTAGTAATATGGGACTATAGATTTATATATATAATGTAAGCAGTCTTCTCCTGATGTTATTCTGCAAGTTGTTAAAGTGGAAGTAGGGGATAAAAAAAAATTTAACAATTGTGAAGACACCAAGAACCTCACAGAAATACTCTGCACAACTGGAGAACAACCTATTATACCTGATATTTAGCATATATAAATGTTGCCAAGGCAGGGCACAGGAAGAAAAATCAAAATTGATTTGTGCATGTGCTCTGTCCACATAAACTGTAGGAGACTAAGTAAAACCTAGATGCTCTGAATATTTTGGAAGGGCTGGGCATAACCCAAGTTATATTTTGAACACTGAAACAAAGCAAAGGAACACGCTACTGTTTGCTAGTACAGTTCCCCTTGCTAACAAGAAGTTTCTTCTGATGTATGTTTTCTTTAAGTTTCACTTTGGGAGAAACAGATTATGGAGTAACAAAGCAATCACATACTGAGAAGATATTGATTAAATCAGCTCAGAGGTAAATGCTCCAAATGATCTCATATGAGCTAACAGGTAGTTATAGTAACAATTGCAAAAGAACAAAATGTTTTGAATGGCTTATGGATTTTGAGGACAGGATATAAGTTATTCTAAGGATTTATTTTAGTGTTGTTCCTAAGTACTGTAATTTTACAACAAGATTGAGGATCACTGCAACATATGGAAAGCAGCAAACAAGAATAAGGGAGGTCATATCAGACTAACACTGATACACAGTAAATAGGTGTCATGCCTAACTATAACCCAAATTCCAAGTGTTTACTGTGGCAACCTGACTCCTCTATTTCCACAACATATTCCATCTTTTATTTCCAACCTTTTACCTGCATTGGAATTGTCCTTCTAAGAAAACTTGCTTTTCCCATAAAAGCCAAGTGTTCTAAATAGATTTCTTCTAGATCAAGAATAGATCCTCAATTTCCCCACGTCCTTTCCAGAGAACCTGTCAAATGTTCAGCCACTTAAGCCTCTGTATCTGTCATCTAGTGGAAGAGACAAATGGTATGAAAATGAGAACATAGTAGAGGATGAATAGGTATACTAACACCAGGAACAAGCCGTGAGGTAGCAAAAAAATGTAGCTGAATTTTAGCAGTTATTCCACTGTGGTGACCTAATTCTAACTTCTGCTAAACCTTCTTTTTGGGAGATATAAATGGGCTGTGTCTTCCGCAAGAAATCAGGGTTGTCCTGTCTTGTTCTTTCTCCATCCTAGCAGAAAACCTACTCTCAATGCTATTACAATTGTCTCTGACAGAAGATAAATGACACAAGACAAATTAATCCATAAACATACTGTCTATGTTAGATAGGTTCTGTACCTTATCTCCACCCAAAAAGTTTATGCTTATTTTTGTATGTTAAACTGCCTTTTCTTCAAAAGCAGAAACTGGCTGCTATGGCAACAGTACTTTTGATCATAATCTGAGAAAAGCAGATTTGCAATCTAAGCAACTGTTACTAAGTTTTCTTAAAGCCATTTCATTTTTGCATAGAGTAAGCGAACTGGAATGCCAAATGAAAGTTTTCCCTATGTATATCACACATACAGTTTGCCTTATTGCAAAATAATCAAAACCTACATTAAACTGATTATCTTCTCTTCATGCATTCTGCTGGCAAGAGATTATTATGAATTTTAGACGTTAACTTGGGCTCCATTAATAGTGACAACACAGAAGTATGAATTATCATGAAATATAGTTTTCCCCCTCAATCACAATGTACAATCTTTCATGACCATGGTCTTTTATATTTCAAGAAAACAGGTTGCAAGAACTATCATAAATAAGTATTGAAACAATTGTTCAACAGGGAAATTTTTTGTGATCAAGCTACAGCACATACACAAGAATCTGAGGATAAGTGAAGCAGACAGGGCAAGGTCATCTGCGTTAATACAGAGTAGAACTTGATTTAAAAGTTCCCATCATTCTTAGAAAATAACACTGAATGTAGGGCACTTGCTGGGTACATGAAAAAAAAAATAGAAGAGAAAAGCATTAGAAGCAGGTAAGTGGATACTTAAGAAGAGACAACATCAGGTATGTATAGTAATGAAAAACTAGTATCAAAGTGCTGTAGGCTTTAAACTAATAAATAACTTTTAGCACTTACCCTGTAATGAATTTTATGAGTAACACTGATGTTGAAAAGCTGATAATTACTTATATTTTCATAGTAAGGAAACTTACATTATGTCAGTCATGTGTAGTCATTGTGAGATTTCACAAAATGAGTAGGTCTGAGAGAAAACTCCAGCAACTCAAAACGTGAATAAAAAATTTATAATTCACACGCGTTTTTCTTATTTCCTGTATTGTTGTCATCTTACAGAATAAACTTCCTGAAAAAAAGATAATAAAATATAATCTAAGGGAATACAAAATGTCTGTTTAAGAGTATCTGAATAACATATTATTGGACAGTTAGATTGTGACATTTAATATAACTGAACAAACCATTTTTACCGCATATTTTTGGTTAAGATACTTGAATCACAAGTTTTTTTTTTCTTCTTTAGAAAAAAAATCCCATTTCATGTCTGTGACCATGCAGTTGTGAAGAATACACAGTATATGGTATTATATATAGTAAAAATCAGTATTTTAAGCTGTTTACAGATACAGAAATAATTGGTTCACCAGTAAACATGAGAAGTATTTGTGTTAAATAATTTAAACTTTTCAGATTGATAAAGAGACACTGAAGGCAAAGCAACTTCCCTGAAGTCACAGGCTAGGAGAGAATATAAACCAGCTCAGCTTGCAACCCAAGCTCACTTCCTTTATTCTTTCAGCTCTATTCAGAAAAGATCTATCTTTCCTTTAAAGAAAGTGAGAATAATTTCTGACAGGAACTCTGCATCTTTAATATTAAAACTAGATTTCTGAGTAACTGTAAAATGGATTTTGTAATATTTTGAATTTAGCTCTAAATGCTTTTAGATGTGTCTCAGCCCTTTCACAAATTTGCACCTTCTTTCAACTTTCCAAAATTCTAAAGAGCTACTGCCAGTTCATTTTCTACAGCAGTTTCACCCATATTGTTCATCTCTACCATTGTTCTTTCTTGCTGTCTTCCCCCCCATTGACTTTTTATATGCTTCCCCTTTAACACCCTGCAGAATTACAGCAGGCAGAGGCTAAAGGTCCCATACTACTAATTCCAGTCATTGAATTATTTGCTTAAAATCTTGAAAGTCTTTCCAATAGACAAGCAATCACCATGTTCACCTAGAACTGAACTTTCATTCAGTTAGATTGTCTGTAAGACAGAGAGATGCCACCTCAGATACCTGGTTAGGCTTTTTTGTTTACTTGTGTCTGTAGATATTCTACTAGAAAAATGTTTATTTTAGCAAACTGCAAGCTTTATTTAGCCATCTTGACCTTAATTTTTGTGAATCTTCATTTTGTCAGCAGTAAATTAATTTCCTAGATTTGTATGAATTTGGTCAGTTCTTCCCAAATTTCCATATGTTTACAAGACAGTTTTCCACAAGTTAGTGCTTCAGAAACTCTGCCGGGATTTTGTGTTAAAGATCTAACAAATAATAAAGCTAACAATTGGTAGGGGGTTTTGACTGGATTTGAATAGGAGCGACTTTGTAAAATGAAACCAAGTGTCAGTTGTCTACAGCATTGCTTTTGAACAAAAATATTATTTCTGTTGTTGGGGTTTTTTTTATGATGTGGTGGTGGGGTTGTTTTCTTTTGTTGCTTTGTTTGTTCTTTCTTTTTTCTTTATCTTTTTCTTTAAATTACTGATGTTTGTACAATAGTTTCCATGAAAGGGTGACATTTCCACTGGTAAGAATGAGAGAGAAGTCAAGGCTGCCTACACAAAACCTTATCAGTATCTTTTCAGGTATTCTTCCAACATTTTTGATGGCAATTCTACTTCTCAGTCATGGTCATTTTTAATTGCAAATAAAGACATAGGTCGTCATTTCCCAGCCCATATTCTGAGTGATTAATATGCAGAAACTGAAGTAGGTGTGGATGAATGTCACAGCTAAAGAATATTTCACAGTCTGCTTCTGCTCCTCTATCACTTTATGATAGCTTCTTTTATATACTTAAAACAATCCTATAATTTTCAGACACAACAAACTTTCTATCTTGTGAAATTTATTCTACTACTCAGCAGGAACCTTTGAAAGTTGTCTCCAGCTGAAGCAATCGGATTTAGATACATTTGTGCAGATCTATAAATTGCCTTCTCGCTGTCATGTGGTTTAGCAAATACCATTTATTTTTCCTGCTATGCTGATTAGCATTCACTTAGAAAAAATGAGAGGAATTAGGTAATTAAACATGTGTAAGTTTAATAACAACAGTAAAATCTTTGTCTTGCGAGAGTTATTTTTTTCCTGAAGTATATATGAAAAGTAGGCTAATGGAAACACCAGCCTTTCCTGCATTAATTTTTAGAGACCTGTAGGGGTAACAATTTTACTTACGTAATGAAACCTATCATTTTCTCTAGTGCCAAGCAGAAATCAAAATGACTAAATGACACTTAAATTCAGTACCACAAAACACAAACATGAGGATTAAATGGCAAATACGTGGTCAATATTAACCTAAATGAAAGTGAATAATGCAGTATGTACCTTTTGTAAGGAACTGTAGTAAGTTTTTTTTGAACAGTTTTTTGCACCTCCTCTTTTTTAACTGTGAGAAATAAGACCACCACCACCAAAACCACCATAGCCTTTGATACTCTCTCCTAGTGTGCTTCCTGAGGGCAATTAGAAATAGTAGATGATTAACTCTAAATTAGATTTCAGATTGATTCAACAGGAACAAGAAAAGGTGGGTCACAAAGGAGGGGCCTTCTAGTCATTACTTACAATGTTTTACATTGCTCGGTTGCTTGCATTGATTTGTTTTCCCCTGTGTATACTGTTTAGGGGCTGGGACATGTTCAGTTACTTAAACTGGTTCCGAATCTTACTATCAAACAGCATTTTGAGCATAATTATAATTTGCATGTCTACTACCATCTAAGAATTTAAGAAATATTTGCAAGATAATATTACTCTAGGCTGAAAATATTCACTCTAATTACTTTAAAATAGTTATAGGAGTGTTACCAATATCACAATAAATATATGCTACATAAACCCAGTATTACTAGAAATTTAAGTGGTGTATTTTTCATGTGGTGGAAGTATGAAGTGTATTCTGAAGCTATTCTTTTATCTTCTAAAATACTGTACAGTATCTTCTCTTCAGCATAAACTCTTGTATTATTTCTGAAAACCTGAACTTATAGCTCTAACAACCTTGCTGTCTATAAGGTGGAGAATATAATACCTCTCTTGTGATTTTCTGCTTTACATTGCTGCAAAGCCTGACACTATTGGTTTCCAGTTCAGAGCCAACACCTGCAGAGTACCTCCGAATCTCTGTGAGGTTATGTCAGTTCATAGGCCCCTTAAATAAGCCATTCTGTACTATATTCAGGAGCAAAAATCATATTTAAAGACATAGTTAATGAATTTATATCAAAGTGCCTAACTCTTACTAATTCATGCATTGATAAGGCAATAGTTTTTGAGAACATAAGCCTATGTTCACAAAGCTATATCTACCAGTTTCTCTGGCAGTAACTTTACATATGGGAAAGCCCTGCCTTTAATGAATCATCCTAATTAGGAGTTTTCACTGAACTGAAATAAATGTTGTGTAGTTACCAGATATAACAAGGATATTGAATTCGTTGACCACAGACTCCTGTGGGGCTACTTTTGAGGAATTCAGATAAATAAAGAAGAAAAATAATCTTAGGTATGGCTGATGTCAACCTATATGGGAAACAATCTATAAATGGAAAAACAATGGGGTGGGGAAGAGAAGACAGTGCACATTTAAATAATAATAAGATTTTTAAAAGCACTGCATTTATCTGATGTACTGTATAACTTGTTACTTCTGGTGCAGAGAATTCAAAACTTCTAGAGTTTGCTCTAGATCCTAAAGGATCAGATTAATTCCCCACTGCCATGCCAAATTTCTATGCTTTTTATTAAACACGTTCTCTTGCTTAACAAGTCTAAGGTAATGCTTTAATGCTGACAGTGGTGCTTTACTGAATTTAACTGATGGAAACAAGAGCTATATAATGGGATGAGAACTACATAAACTTTCGCTATTTATTTATTTATTTAAAGATGATGTTTGAGTACTCTAGAAAAATAGTTGTAGCTTGGTAGAGCAGTTGCCATCTATTTTTCCAGTTGTTTTATTCATGGTTGCATTAGTTATATTTGAGGTTACCATGTGTTTTCTTTCCTGTTCTGCTGCAATGTCAAAGTGGTTTTTGTGGTGTGTGACTTTGTTTTTTAATAGAGCCTTCCTTCTTTAGTAGGGACTCCTATCTTCCCTTTACTTGGCCTGGAGACAGACTGCTTGGCTGAAAATCAGTTTTGATGACAGCGCAGGATTTCCCAATTAAATTGTATTTCTCAATGCGATATTCCTAGCTGGTTTACTTTGTAGTTCAACATGTCTATTAAGGTGCTTGGATAAAGCTTCTTTTTAAATGTCTCGTGGATGTTTACTTGCAGCAAGGTATAGTAAGCCCATGCTTGCACCTAAACAAAAAAGTAGTGGCCTATTGAAAAAGTAGTTGCTTAAGCATTAAACTATCACAAACTTTTTTGCAATATGCAGCTGGACTATATGTGTATAGTTTTTATTTTGCCCGTTTCTTCCTGGTTTACTTAATCATTAAGCTATCACATGCCTGCTGAATGTGAAGAATGTCCCCCTTTGCAGGGTATATGAAATATCCAAAATGTTGAGGTACCTCAATAACACATTCTTAGAAGGGTCCTCTGAGAAAGGTAGAGTTCTTACAACATAAAAATTCATACAAAAGTTTTCAGTTCCTGCTGAACATCATTATTTATTTTTCTCTTTTCTCTCCTAGCTAGCAAGAAACTATTCATCATCATAGACAAAGAATGATATTTTTCAAAATGCTTTGTATAACTAGGGAGAAATTACTCTTTTGCTTTATTGAGTATGTCACAGAGGATTTGTCCTTTATTGCAAAGCATTTTTAATGCTATTTTTTCTTCCTCAAAATGCTGTTGCATGGTTCACTGATGCCAGCAATCTGTGTGTGTAGGCTAGGTTTCTTCAAGTGCAGTGTTTGAATGTATTTTTAAGATTCCCTTTGTACTTTGAACTTGAGTACTCACCTAAATCATACTGTGTATTTGGTGAATGTTTCTTAGGGAGCTTTTAATAATTTGCAATTTCAACATTCTCAATGTGTTGTATGTTTTAATAGAGGTGTGACTGGTGTGGAATATTTGTTCATAGTTTTTCTCTTCATGTTTTATTCTATTCTGTGCACTACCATGTATTTAAAAACACTTTAAATCTAGAGGATGTTAATTTTTACAGTATTTGGGGACTTTTTTAATAAGTTGGTTTTTTTATTTTGCACAAGTACTTAATAGTTATTAACTTAACGAATGAAAGTTTTTAAACAGAGGAACAACAGAGAATGAATAGCAAATACTGTGTGTTTATTTACTACCTTTGCTTCAAATATACTTTACAAAGAGTAACTGCTAAAGTGATTATTCACACTGTCTAACTTCAGACATTTAACTGTATTATCTGTGTTAAGAATTGCTCTGAATATTGTCAGATAAGACGGGGAAGCAGAAAGGTTTCTAATTGTATGCTGTACTTCTTACTGGAACTCTTACACATTTATACTATGCACAGAAGAGCAGAAAATGCAGTGATTGTACAATGATCTTTAAGAGAAATAGTGAGTAAACTACCAAAGCATTAATGTTGTTAGTGAATTTAAAAAGCTAGATCAAGCCCCTTTGCCTGTAGCATATAAAACACTCAAGAAATTTTGGACCGCTTATAAGCTTTTCTCACCTCCTCTGCAATAGGGCACCTTTTAAACTGCCATCAACTCTTCTTACAACGTGAAGGATTTCCTTCAGTAAATCCCCTTTGGGTCTTGATTATATCTAGTGTTGTTTAGATAAATGCTCAGTTGGACCTCAATTTGAGATGCTTTAGCTGCTAGAAGTTTCTTCTGAAAGGCAAAAGGTGGGTAGGAATTTTGAATAAAACAGCAGAATTAATAAAAAGATCAGAAATGTGAATGAACTTTGCCATGTGTGCCAATAATGGTTTGACGGGGAGGTTAATGGCATAAATAGATGTCAGTCAAGAACACAGAGCTGCTGCTAGAACAGTTCACCTGGCCTACATCTGGCCATGTTCTTACCCTCTGGCCTTTCAGATGAGGACAGAAATCATCTGGGAACTTACTTGACAGGGGAGAATGGATTGTACTTGATGTGATTATTAAATGTGATTCTGGGAAGCGTCACACATATCTTATTATACTTTGCAAATGTAGTAGGTGTGGTGACTGGAGGAAGGGCTGTAGTATGTGGCCCCCTGAGCACTAGCAGAAAAAATGTGATCTTCAGTGGCAGGAAAACAGGGAACCATTATCATAAAAAGTAAAGATATTCACACTCTTGCTGTAATTTCTTCTGTCAATTTGAATGGTCATACTTGAGGTTGCAAGGCAGTCCTGCAAGTTCTCCACTCACTTGTAGAAGAGACACATCACTGAAACATAACAAGTTTTTGATACTTAACTTTTTATGTGCCTCTGTCACTTGCATTAAGCAATCACCCTGTCATTTTGCCACTACAGTGCTGTCTAGTTCACCTGGATCATATGCCTTTATATTTTTTGCAAAGGCTACACATCTCTGCTTATAAAGATACTAAAACAGTATAGTGATTATGAACTGAGATTAAAAGATCTTTTAAAAGATCTCTTTGTAATACAGTGAATTCTTCAGTACCTAGAAAAGTTCATCTGAATTTATTTTAACACAAAAACCTATCTCTATTATTATTTCAAAGATGTCCTTTGGCGAAAAGCACAAAAGTAATGTAGTTCAGTCTCATAAATAACATATTCTTTTTGTAGTAGCATTAATACAATAAGATATCATGTCTTGTCTGTTTTTTGGGTTTTTGTTGTTTTTGTTTTTTTTTTAAACTACTAAAACTGATTTGAAGCACTTCATCAAAAACCCACTATGGTTGTAGGAGCTCTGCATACTTTTCTGAAATTATACTTCATCCCTGGACCATAACTGTCTGTAGCCATGATTAATTTTGTAGCATCTAAAAAACATCGAATTATTTTTGAAATGTTTTTAAGCTGCTCTATCTAATATCCTGCCACATCTTATATCTCATTTGTAACTTAGACCAGCTGACTGAAAAAACTGGTAGTCCTGTACTATACTTACTTACACTTACTTTACTAGTAATCAATTGTTAATATGTTATTAATCAGCTTTTTACTCTGTCACATGATTGCTTCTTTAAATAGTACAGCAAAGTTTTTCCGTAAGTGGAGCTTCCTACCTGTACCTGAATAAGTTCCTGATTTATAGCCAGGAGTTAATGACTGTCTTAATAGGTGAAGTTCTCACTCAGTATTCATAAGGGCAGAAAATTTGCTTAGTAAGAGTAAGGACTGTGCGAAGACTGAATCTCGGACTACCTTATGAATTTACAAGCCACTACAGTAGAACAATACTGATTTTATTCTCATGGGTACCAGGAAATAGTCCTTAAAGGATTTAGGGTCACAGATTGTGGAATATAGGCTTTCCCATGTTCACAGATCAAAGAGAGGAATGAGGAGGGTCCTCAGAGAATTGTCTGCTTGAATAAATATTTTGCACTGTGCTCCACCTCTGGGGACTTGAGATAGTATTAGCTTGGTATCCCAAGGGCATGGAAGGGAGCCCAGAGGGAATGCACAAATCTTCACTTAGATTCCTGCTGGATTTCAGTATGAGATCATTCCTCTCCTGTTTAACCCTTCCTGTCTCCCACTACCTATTTTAATAAGGAAGAATTTTTAGGAATGAAGGGTCTTCAATATTTCAAGTCAGCTGCCTCTTGGGTTTATTCTGAGAGTTTTAAATACAAATCTCTGTCAAGAGCAATACCCTGTTATTTTCCACCTCCATAACACGTTGTGTAATGTACGTTAATCAAAAAGTAGAAAAGGGATCAAACGAATCTCCTTTTTCCATTAACAACAAAACCCTGCATTACATATGTGTGGAGAATCATGGCTTTGGCCACATTTAAGCTTCCTGTAATATTTTCTGTATTCAACTTCCTACTTAAAACATTTATCAGATCCTGGTAGCTCTGCAAACTGTTTGTATAGTAACTTTTTAAAGAAATAATGGAGAACAATATCTTTTATTATAGTTTACTAGATATTTTTTTTTTATTATTGTTTTTAATTATCCATGACATGACAGTTACAATTTTTCTTTTAGGTGTAGTTGATTGAGTTTAGTAATGACCTTTAAAAATTCTCATCATAGCATGTTTTAGTCACTGCTGCTAATCCCGTAGAAAAGAGAAAAACTAAGCCAAAAATGTCTGGGTAAAAATAGACTTATAATATTATAAGTATCATGAAAGATAACTTTGGCCTTTTTCAAAGCTCTTACCCTGTGAAGTCATAAGCTGCATGTGATATTACCACTTAGGAACTTTAGACTTTGCCAATGTCCTTGAGGAAAATGAAGGAATTAAGGAGCTGATATTCCTAGCACTCAAAACTTGAATTTGGACAGACTATGTAGCTTCTGAAAGTCTTCAGCTCTTTATCTTTGTCAGAGAAGAGCAATAAAATTTTTTTTTTTCCTATTTATATTGCCTTTTGATATGATACTACGTGAAGTACAATAATAGATAGTCTAGAAAGACAAACTGTTTAAGAAATATTGATTATGGTAAGAAGAAAATTTCAGTTTATTTTTTTAGAGCTAACTGAACTATTAATATAAGTAACTAATGTTCTTCATATTTTTCAGTTGGTAGGCTGCCAATTTGTGTCTCTGTTCCACTTTAAAGTGCAGTTGTTTCATCAATTCAAGTGTCATCTTGACAACAGAGGGGGTCAGAGTCAACTAGTTCAAAGCAGCTTGACACAACACCGCTTCTAACTCAGCTTATCATTGGAAAGAAAAATATTTCAAGGTTCCTGTTTTGAATTCAGATCTGTGTGATTGATGCTTGTTAGGTTACCAGTCCAGTGCTGTCTTGCAGACAGAAATTAAGAATAATAACTGCGAAGGATGTCTCGGTGAATATCAGTGAGTAATACAAGTGATGGTCATTATATAAGAACTAAATCCAAGTTTTGTATTTTAAAATGAAAATTCTGGTTTTCATTTTAAAATTATCTATGTTTGAGCAGCCTAATTTTGATGATATCATAGCAACAAAAGAAATACACATAATGATCTGAGTTTTGGTGAAAGATAGCTGTGAATCAAAAGTTCTTAGACAAAAGAGTTGTGAAAAAAATCTGCTTTACGTTTGATAATCTGAAAGTGTTTGGTGGGGCTTTTTTCAAATTGAAGTTACAAAAGCACAGTTAGGAACAAACCATAGGAACAACCATAGTACCATTCATTAGGAAAGAACATCATCTGTCATGGACTTGCCAAGCTGATGAAGAGGGCTTTAAACTAGGGGAAACCTCGAGGGGAAAGGGAACCTCAGTCCATCCCACTCCTACCAGTTTGATGACAGTGCCAGCAATAGATG
This sequence comes from Actenoides lindsayi, assembly GCA_025331215.1. Classification (NCBI taxonomy): domain Eukaryota; kingdom Metazoa; phylum Chordata; class Aves; order Coraciiformes; family Alcedinidae; genus Actenoides; species Actenoides lindsayi. The sequence continues at coordinate 7,687 of WTSP01027950.1, read as the reverse complement.
CCAGAGCCTGGAGAAGGATCACAAGTCAGTGGAAGAGCACCTGAAGAGTGGCACAGAGGTATTCCAGCCACTCCATTTCATCAGGGGCCCAATTTAAATGCCTCTATTGAGATGCATATAGCCTGGGGAATAAACAAGAAGAGTTAGAGGTGTGCACATGCCTGAAGTACTGTGATCTTATCGGCATCACAGAGACGTGGTGGGATGACTCCTATGACTGGAGTGTTGGAATGTCAGGATACAGGCTCTTTAGGAAGGACAGGCAGGGGAGATGAGGGGATGTCAATGGCTAGCTGAAGCACATAGAACTCTGCCTAGGGATGAATGAAAAACTGGCCAAGAACTTATGGGTCAGGATTAAAGGAACCACAGGGACAGGTGACATTATAGTGAGGATCTGCTACAGGCCACCTGCCCAGGAAAACCTAGTGGATGAGCTCCTTTACAGACAGACAGGAGCAGCCTCATGTTCACAAGGCTGGTCCTCATGGAGAACTTCAACAATGCTGGTATCTGTTAGAGGGACAGCACAGCAGGGCGTATGCAATCCAGGAGGTTCCTGGAATGCATTGATGATAACTTCCTTCTCCAGTTTATCAATAGAGGAGCCAGCTATGCTGGACATTCTTGCAAATGTTGGAGTTTAAGGGTGAACAGACTGACTAGTTGGGGACAAGTGGTAACCCTGGGACCCTGAGTAGTCAGAGGGCAGCTGTTATTCCCTCCTCTTCCCTGCCACACTCCATATAAGAAGGAGTCCGGAAGTTGAGGGGGGCTTTTCTTTGCTGCACGCTGCTGCTGCTGCGACGGCATCTCAGCCCAGCTGGGCCTAACTCCTTGTGCTGTGTGATTCATCACTTTTTTTTTTTTTTTTTTTTTACTTGTTATTCGTTAAATCTGTTATAGTCTTAACTTCCAGTCTTGGGTGGGCATTTTACTTTTTCTTATTTTTCTTATTCCCTTCCCCTTTGGAGGGAGGTGGGAAAAGGGCTAATAAAAGAGAAATCCTGCTCTGTGTTTCATGTGGGCTTGCCCTGAGCCTTAAGTGGAGACAGCCAACAAGGAGGGGTTGGTGGGGAGCGTAAAGCTTGAAGGCAGCCTTGGCTGCAGTTACCATGAAATGGCGGAGTTCAAGATCCTTAGGGCAGTGAGGAGGGTGCACAGCACACTCACCACCCTGGACTTCAGGAGAGCAGATTTTGGCCTCTTCAGGGACCTGCTTGGTAGAGTACCATGGGATAAAGTCCTGGAGGGAAGAGGGGCCCAAGAAAGCTGGTTAGTGTTCAAGGATCACCTCCTCCAAGCTCAGAAGTGATTCATCTTGACAAAAAGGAAGTGAGGCAAAACTGCCAAGAGGCTGGGGTTGATACACAAGGAGCTCCTGTACAAACCCAAACACAAAAAGGAAGCCTATAATGGTGTAATACAGTTTTAAAAAATCTTATTTCAAATTGCAGGCTGAATTTAAGCTAGGAATGAATGACACTGCTATTAACTGATGGCTTGTTTTTTTTGTTTGGGATTTCCCCCCCCCCCCTTTTTTTTTATAGGCTGGAATGTAGACTTCAGGATCAAGTGGATTGGGACTAGTTTTCAGTCTCTAGTTATTCACCAATAATGGCAGACTGTTTTCTACTAATGAAAACTCTCAAATTGTCCTTTACAAGCTTTTACTGTAAATTCTTTTTTGGCCTTGGGCTTTGAGAACCATAGACCAAACTGACTGTAAATTAGCTCTAGAGTAAAGAATGAAATCTTACACTGAAATGTGACCCTGTAATAATTAACAAGGTGCCCCAGTGGGTTCCAAGTATTGTGATACTCTTTCCTCTTCAAGCAAATTAGTGGTCCTTGTGATTCCTTGTAGATTCCAGGGGGTTTTTTATGCAGATGACTTTGCAATCTGCATTAGTGGGCCATCTGTCACAGACCTTCCAGTTTAAGTACAATGTAATATGAGCCTTCTACAAATGATAGCCTAAAAAATAGATATAACAAGCTGTTCTCATTTCAACTTGACTTTGAATTTCAGCATGGTTTTTGTAAAAGATGCATTTGAGCATAGTCCTTTTCAGAAGAAAACAGTATTTCTGTGGTGCGGCTTTTTTTGTTTTGTTGGTTTTTTTACTTCTAAGCACCATTTTTTAGCTTTTTGTGTATTTTCTTGATTACTTTATCAATTATTGTTGAATAAAATAAGATTATTTCTACACATTAGTGGGAAATTATGTTCTTGTGAAAGACCCTTAGGTTTAACTTCCTGGTTTTCATTGCTACAAATTAATTCCTGTGACGATGTACGTGGTGTAATTTTTTGTCTGTTTAAGTTAGATTTCAAACAGTGTGACATATTTCTGTTTGATTTATTTTGCTTTCTGCCTTTGGGGTTTGCTCAGGGACCCATGCATAGACTGAACTGATTATACTGAGATTTGTATTTTACATATCAGCATCCTGAATACACCTATACATTTAAACATTCAAAATGAAAATTTTCTGAGGTATGGTCCTAACTATAGTTTGTCTAAATAACAACTCACTGGTGTTCAGTGATATGCATTTTAATTTTCATTTTTATAAAGTCCTAGATCTACCGAAATAGTCCTAGATCTACCAATAGGCGCACTGGATATACTTGTTAAATTGCTTAGTTTTGTTGGGCTTTTTCACCACTTATTTTGGATGCTCACTTTGGAGGCTGTCATTTAAATGAATGCATGAATGTCTCCTCGGGGCTTTTGTCTTGTTTAAATAAATTGAATTGATTTAGTGTTCCTATTACAATTTGTTAAACTTACTCAGGCTGTTGGGGGACATAATGTCACTGGACTTTGTTATAGATTACAAAAGGGAGGAAAAAAGGGAACTGTTCAGCAGGTTGTTTTGACATTAAATCATCAGTTGTATAACACCCATAAAATGCTCTCTTCATAGCAAAATTTTTGATCCTCTTTAACTACATATCAGTTTTATATTGTTTTAGAAAATAAATCCAGTAAGAAAGATACATACTTTTGAAGTTCCTTATGTAGTTCTTACTTTATATCGAGGCTCTCCATTGAGTAATTATAGTAAGCATCCTTATTATAATAAACATCCTAAGTATAGCATTCCCATCAAAAATCTTTTATGGTATTTCTTAGTCAATCAAGATAAACAAACGAGCTAATTTCTTACATCAAAATGTAAAGTCATCTAGAAACTAGGAATGCTAACCCTGACTACGACATAGGAGATGGTATACTGGAAAGTAGTGATTATGAAAATTATTTGGAGCCAGGGTAGAAAACTGGCTGAACATCATAGCAATATGGAAGTTAAAGGGCTAATGTGACCTAAGGCATAAAAGCAGAATGTTACCAAAAATAGGTGGAAAGATGAATACTACCTTTGTAAGGAACAGCGCAGTAACTGTTCTTGGAATACTAGGTTTCCTTTGGAATCCATAATTTGAGAAAGATGCTAAAATATTAAAGAGCTTCAGAGAAGACCCAGAAATGTGGTGGTAATATTGGAAGGGAAGGACTTTGAAGCTCTAACTGGAATCAGTTCAAGGAAATCCTCCTGTCTGTGGGATGCAGCAAAACAAGCTATCTGACTGCAATAATCCTTTCTCTGCCAAATAACTAGGAATTGTTGATTATTTTCATGACACAATGTTATTAAGCTATTGTTCCAGAAAATTTCTAAAGAATGAGACATTCTTTGAGAACTGCTATAGACATATTTAATCCATTAAGTTTAAAAATTGCTGATTATTGGTCTGTTATTTCATGCTTAATAATCTTCCTGGCCTCATTTGAAAATACCATGGGTAAAAAATGTATTTATTTTTTTTTCCACTCCTTTTAACTATGTCATTGTATTGGAAATTTTTTTTTTCATTAACTTTTTTAAAGGATCTAATTTGCACTAAATACAATATAAAATGCTTATCTCCAGAATATTCCTGATGGCAACACTCTGATGATTTACTACTATGATCTATTGTCACAGCAACCGTTCTTTGATAATGTGCAGAATTGGAACAATAAATCTCTAGTATAACATCTGAAAACCTGATACATTCTATGAATTTAATTTAACAGCGTGTGAAGGTCTGTGTTGTGGTGGTGTTAGGAATTTAGTGATCTGTAGTCAGTGAAAAACAGACATTTTCAGAGGACAACTCAGATTACAGATGGGCCAGTTTACACAGGGAAGGTGTGTCTCACGGGAGGCTTTAGGAGTCCCTGGGTGATGAATTTGAAATCTGAATGGTAAGCCTAAAGTTCAGAACCCTCATCTCAGAAGTACTTAGGTAACAAACACTTGCTGATACATTTTAATTTGGATTTGATATCTAAATAATATCAAGGATCTGACCCTGAAGATATGTATCCCAAGGTTACATGGGAGCAAGAAAGTGAATCTCGAGATAGATGGTCTAGCCATCAGATAGTATTCGCACACATCCCACTTTCCCCTGCCAATTCTTTCTTGCTACTCTAGAGGAGGAAGAATGTAAATAACTTCACAGTTGTGAGCTGTTCCTGAGAAAGCAGTGATACCGAAAGTGTTTACAGATCATAGTGCAGAGCCAGGAATATGACATACCAAACTAATGCTATAACAAGCAAAGTTCCTTGGTTTACAAATAATCAAACACTAAGTAAAATAAGTGATGTTGTATTATGTTGCATTAATGACACCATGATTGCTATGCCCTCTATGCTTTAAAACAGATGCTGAAAATTGGAAAATGTTCCAGCAGAAGTCACAACAATGATTCAAGGTCAGAAAATCTGACTTGAAATGAAAGACAAGAAGCTCTATATAGTTATTTTATACAAGTGAAAACTGAGAAGAAAAGTAATAAATATATTGTAATTCCCATGGTGAAAAAATTTCTGATGGTAAAGAGCTCTTTAATCTAGCTGATAAAGATCTAAGACGATCTGGTAGCTGGAATCTGAAGCTAGAAAAATTCAGATTAGATACTTAATGCATATTTTACAAGGCAAATTTTGGAAAGGAACAGAGTGGGTGCCTTTTTCACTGCTTCAAATATTTAAATCTGGAGGCTTTTTTTGGATGCTTTGGTTTTTGACTGTTTTCAGTGAAGTAATTTCAAAAAGTTATAGCATTGATTATGGCCATGTTTCTGTGAAACTGTATGCTATGTGATGCACGTGACAACAGATGATGGTAATCCTTATTTCTTACTTTTAGAATCCATGACTGATCCATTTTTTCACTATGTGACCTGTGAGAGCAGCTAGAGAAGTCAAACTTTGATTCTTGGATATTATCCCGTTAGACATAAAACATGTGCATATTGAAAACATACTGCTCTGGTTCTAGAGGTTTATCAGTCCAAATAATTAGTAGTGAATAAGCTCTTTGTTTCAGTTAAATACAGTAATTTTCATATGTGTCTGGAAGGGTTATCTGTGAAGAATGAGGGGCTGATTTTGCTCATCTGTAGCAACAGTAGTTCTAGCTGAACTGAAGAGTGCCTGCAGGAATATTTAAGTGTGTGCTTTCATTAGAACACAGGAGTCAAACTGGTTCTGAACTGCTTCTTTGTTCATTCAGCTTCATTTGACAAAGATCTCACTAAGTAGTCTGGTAGACGTAGCTTTTCTTTGAGTTACATAACAGACCAAGGTTTTAAAACTTGCAAATGACTTTCAGTGGTGCTGGCTGTCCACAGAAGATATTTAATACATATGTACATATCCTATGATACTTAATTTATGGTTTGTATTATTCCAGCCATTCAAATACTAGGCTTCTGATAAACAGGTATGACTCGTACTCCACTGGTTGCAACTATAGACTGAATTCACAAAATCTGTCACTCACAAAATCTATAGACAATTGAAATAATTTTCTAGATGTGAAAGTACATTAAACTTCTGTGATCTCTCCCTTACTGTCCAGCTTTAAATGTAGCTAGCTAATGTAATATGTGAACTGTCATTTTGGAACCAAAGGATGAAACCCATTTACATTCAAAAATAAATAGAAAGACATGGATTTTGTAATGTCCGTTCTGAAATAGGTTAATGAATCATGCAGATCACAAGGGTGAGTCCTCATGTGGTACTTTTTAGAGTATAAACCTGCTTAATTTGTTTTCTGGGGTTTTTTTCCTAGTGAATAGAGATGTTACTTCTGCAGGTCTTCAAATATCTCAATAATTTGCAAATTAATATACTATTAGGTTTCAAAAATTGTGGTGTTTGTTAGGGTTTTTTTTTGGTTGGTGGTTTGTGGGATTTTGTTGGTTGGTTGGTTTTTTCTTTCTTTTAGCGTGATGTTGTCTTATGGATTTGGTAGCATGAAAAAAGCAGTAAAATTCACCAACGGTGAAATTCAGAAAGACAGAAAATGGAATGTGTTTCAGCTACATTGTGCTTGAGACCTGTTATGACATGGCTTTATAGAACAGTGGGACTAGAATTCTTGGGTGGTTATTCTCAAATGATTTCTGGTATGCTTTGCTGATACCACTGTAATATCAGAACACCTCACAAAATCAATTAACTTACAGTCTGTAGCACTCATGAGGACCTATTATTTTCCCAGACAGAACTGAATGAGATTAAAGTTTTCCCAAGGTCATGCACAAAGTTACCATTGAAGTAGGTATTAACTAGGGCCAAAAGGAAATCAAATTTTTATTCTATTAATTCAGACTTTTCTTTGTGGAATATAGAATGGGAGCAATAGAGAATTTCTATGAGAAGTTACTGAAAATTCATATGTGGATTAAAGCATTATGGTTTTTAAAAAATTTAAGTATTTTTCTTTGATCTTGAGTTTTTGAACTTGCTTGTACTTTTTAAAAAATAAATGAAAAGTCCATCAATTTCTTAATTTTTTTGATAGTTTTGCTGTTATAAAAGAAATGCTTGGTTTTGTTTTCCTTTGTTTTTCCTAAACTGAGTTTGTGTAAAATCTTAAAATCTGTGGGTATTCCTGTTAAAAAGGCAATTGCAATTTTTTTTTTAACATTTTGATAAACACTTCTGATGAAACAGTTCTATTTACTGGTCTTTGTATTTCACAGAGCAGTATCTTGACTAAAATTTCATTCTTGATTTTTACAGAGGATGTTGTAAGAGGTATATGGTTTTAAAAGAAAAGTGTGTGATTTTAAAAGGAGAGGATTGGGAAACTTTGGCTCATATTTCTTTTTATAGCCTAAATTCCATTTTTCTTTTTATAACCTAAATTCTAAGCACAATGTTACTGCTATAGTACTAACATAGTTTTGTATTTAATTCAGATTCCCAAAGATGCATTTTTTACTATGGAAAAGTAGATTTTTCATATACTTACATAAAGTAGAGGTGAAAATGACCTCTTAGGTCATCATTTTCCTACCAGTGCAAGAGATTTCTATTTAACTAAAACCTGAGGTGTATTTTTTTTCACCCCTGCATTCGGGATGTATGTATGCCATGTAATTATTTCAGTCCAGCCCTCTGGGGTTTTATAACATTTTTGATTTAAAAAAAAAAAATAAAAATCTAACGATGTTTAAGATAACAACAAGGCAAAGGTTGACTGTCAGATTACAAGTCCTTAAAGAGTTCTGACAATATTAATCGTAAGGTCACTGGATTTCTATGCTAGTGGAATGTTAGAAGGTAGCAAAGAAAAGGATGTTATGTAATTCTTTGCGTCTCCTTGTGCT
>WTSP01027948.1:19116-60414 GCA_025331215.1 Actenoides lindsayi | reverse complement strand
TAGTAAATTTTTTTAATTTTTTTTTTTATTATTTCTTTGTTTGTTTGTGCACATTTTTACTTTGTATAAATGTACTGAAAATATAAATTAGTAAAAATATGCTTTCTATTACCACTTAAAAAAAAAGGATAAACCTTCCAAACTTGCAGACAGAGAAGCTATATTAATTTCTAATATTAAAACATAGACCTAAGAATTAGCTTAGAAGATGAATATTTCATGCTAAAAGTTGCAGACAATGACTGCACATGTGTACCTGTTTGTGTGTAATACAAATTCTACTTCCAAAGTAAACTGACAGGAAAAGGTACAGTGAAGATCTTATTGCTGCCCAGTTAAGACTAACCCAGGTAACTAACATGTACCATACGCTTTAATTGCCATTCCATACAGTCTACAGACAATGGAGAATACTGACACCACCTCCGCAAACACCTACCTTTGGTGCCCAGGTTCCCTCTACAGTCAGTAGAGAGAAGTGTGCTTCCACACAGCAATTAGAGCTCCTAAATTAGAAACCTAACTACTTTCAAATGTAGGCATCCTGATTTGCCTTGCAGGGACCTCTCTTGACTATACAGGCAGCTTCAGCTTCCACCTTGCTATCTTCTAAATTTAGGTTTTGGCATTACACCAAAAAGAGGACAGACAAAATTTGGTTACTTCTGTCAACAGTCATGATCCACAAAACACCTGCTCAGTTCCTGCATAATTTAGAGAAGAGTTATACTCCCCAGATTTTACCCAGTCTAACTTGAAACATCCCTCAACATCAACTGTTTCAGTCCTACTCATATCTAGGACTACTACACCCAAATGAGATAAAAAAAGAAACTATGAAGAAAGCAATGTGACTCATGAAATAAACACTGTTCATGGCACACAAGGATTTCCAGGAATGCTACTGCAGCTGCATTGATTTATTTCAACATGATCATAGAAGATACCTACTCTTCTCATATAATATTTGAATGGATGCAGGAGACAACTGAGTTATGAAGGGAGATTTGTATTCAAAGTCCTCTTTAAAGAAAAGAGATTCACATGCAGTCTCTAAGCTACTGTCCTAACTACTAGGTTGCCGCCTTGCTAGCTATCATGTCTCTTTTTTCTTTTTTCCTTCTCTCTTAAGTTCCTTCAGAAAAGTATCATACATAGAATAACAGATAGCCAAAACCATAATAATACACTACTAAAAAATAGATGATACATTCACTGCTCTGTTTTTCAAAGATACCTTACATTCAGTTAGTATATTTGAAATAATAACTTCTCATAGACATGATGTGAAGGCATGCCTTTGTGAATAATTGTGTGGAAATAATCTATTACATGTATTTAATAAAGGGAATTGAAATTTCAAGCAAACCACCTTCTATTGATTTTTAGAGCTTTACTTGCATACTGGCTTCCTCAAGGAAATGTTATACTTCAAGAAGCAGCTCTAAATTAATGCACTTGCATTTCATTTGGGGAAGAAGAAAAATCTGAATTAAGAATTACATAAGTACAGATGCTTTCCAGAACTTGTTAAACATGCAATCCTCAGGAAGAAAGAAGGTCATATAGGTGCACACATAGGAATCCCATAAATGCTGAGTTCTGTTAAGATTTTTTCACTTTCCATGTGGCTGGAAGCAAAATATTTGTTGCTCATATTTTCCACCTACAGACATCTGCTTTCTGTATGGGATAGAGTCAAAAATTTTGTTAAAAAAATATATTAACAACAAATCAGCAGTTATTATTAAAGTTGTTAGAAATGTGCCTTTACCTATTAGCAAATTAAATAAATACTCAAAATTTCATGTAATAATGTTGCCATTTTAAGAATGACAAATTGCAATTATAGAAAAAAAAATTCACTCAAGTGTCAAGATATTTTTCTAAATATTGAGACTTTTTTTTGTAAACAAAATAAGCTTTCTTTTGTCTCAAGACACAATTTCCATGACTTTTTCGTCAAACTTAAAACATAATTTAAATTTCTACTTTTCCCTCTGAGGACTGAGATGTCCCCTGGAGAAAAGGGATTGCATTAAAAAAAAAAAAAAAAAAAAAAAAAAAAAAAAAGTTGAAACTAACCTTAAAGATACTGGTGAAGGTTTCATAGAACAAGGGCAAAAGCAATTACAATATCTATATGCATTAGCAAATGGAATATTCAGCCCAAGAATACACAAAAGAACATCCCATGGAGGTGCTGATTCAATTACAGATGGCAGAAACCAGTATTTCAAACTAAAGCACTGAAAGAGATGTGTCCCCATAGCCAGTGTGATTACAGAGAGCCATAGACAGCTCTTTGAGCGAAGAACTAGGAGCAGCAGTAACCAGCCTGCTCAGCCAGTGCTCCCATCACCTCTGGTAAGAAAAATCCATCAACGTTACAAAACTAGCAAACATCAGTAACACAACACTAAGAACAATCTGTAAAACTGGATACAAAGAAGTGGTATTACAGCTCAGTGCTACCTATGTAGTATTATATCAATGAAGCTTTTTCAGCCTTGGTAAATGGATTTTGCAAAAGCACTGCTAGCATTCCAGATTTCAGTTTTCTCTACAATAATATTAATGAGTTATTGAAATGTTATTGACATTTAAAATACCAACAGCTTTCCTTGTTAGTACCAGATTGGGTGGTTTCTATGTTTCTGGAAAGAGGAAATAGATTAATCATGACAGATAGAAGGAAATAGGAATGTAGTGGTGTTTAATTTAGATTTACAATTGCAAATCTTCATTATTTTACCTGTCTCAAGGCCTCTTTTGAAAATGTTTCCTTTATATTATAACTAAATAGGATTCCTCCATTTCAACAGATGTAAGCACAATATTATTCCCCTTTTACAAGAATTGAAGGTATTTATAATAAAGAATATGGAATTTTTTACAATTCATAAGAAATTTTTATAATCCCATATAAGAATTTCACTTTTACATGTTTTTCATCTATGATGTCCTCAGGTAGGATTCTTCATCTGATTGTAGAAATAGTTTGCTTTTATTTTTTCTGCTTACCAACAGTTAAGCATGGTAGACCCATTCCCAGAGAATTCTTTTGAAGGCCCTCCAGAGAAACACAGATAGGATTCCCTCTGCCCATATTGTATACTTCAGGGTCAGACATTTTCTTAGCAATCTTCCTAGAGTGTCCCCTGGTAGTCAGAGAGAAGCTGATCATCTGTAATAGAGGAAAATTCTTATGACTAAGTTTAGCTGCCCCTGAAGAGACAGACTTTCCCTGTTACGTAAGAAAGTGAGGTGCCTCAGGATTATTTTACCAGGCATATAAGAATTAGGAATAAATTAGGTGCTTCAGCAAAGTAGTCTGAAGCCCACCATATAAAAAAAGTGGCTGAAGTAACTTTTCCTTTCTTTAATCCTTGACCCTGGTGTATTAAATGCAGATGTAACAAAAATTTCTTTGGTTTTCCTCATATAATAAAGAGAAATTTCAAAATAGCAGAGATTTAAACAGCACTGGAGGGGCTAAGGTACATTTATCTTTGATGTTATCTTGAGAATTTCCCAGTAAACTCCATAAAAGGTGTTATTTCTCTAGAAACACTGCAAGAAATGAGGATGGGGTAGCTGACAGCTTCTAGGGAGAAGATCCATAACAAAGATCGGAAAGAAACTCTAAAGATTTTACTGTTTTCCTGTAGCTCCTTTTTCTGTATTAGAGGGAGATGACTTTCTGTGTTTCTTTTTCTGTGAGGAAGAAAACTTACAGCTACTTTCTTGGCACTATATTATTGTGCATAATGTATGTTGTACTGCAGAAAGCATATTTCTGGTAAAGAGATGGAAAATACAAGAAGTGAGCACTCACAAAGCCATATAACTAGACCAAGACATGTCTTGGATTTTTGCCAAGAAATTTCAGTACATTGAGATATTTGCAGTGTGCGCATCCTGCAGTCAGGTTCACATAAATCTCTACCTATTGCTTGAACAGCCATAATGATGCATGGGCTATACATGAGAGAATTAACCTGGACCAAATGTGGCAAGTGGGGAAGGTCCTGTGGAATTGGAGCTGTTTCAAGCCAAACAATTTTTGAAGCTTTTCAGGAAATCCAGAGATTATATTGGAGAGGTAGATTTGGATCTAGGACTGTGGCAGTGCCAGGATGGAGACAGAGAGACACCAGTTCTTTTTCTGGCACATATAAAAGAAGTTCTCAAGTAGATATAAAAAGAGGTACAGAGATAAAGACATGGTCCGTAATCATAGGGAGGAAGAAATAGATATCTTACCTACTTTCAGAAATTAACATCAAGTTCCTGAAATCTTTATTTCCCAGGAAAGCAAGGAGTGGAGGCCTAATGACTGGATACACATTATGCGAGCTTTGCATGTTCCCCCCACACATGTGTCCACATAAATTCCTGTCTAGCTAAATGCTCTCCTATTTCAGGAGATTCAACTGAAGTTCCAAGGAGTCTAGTGAGTCCATAGCTTTAGGACAACCTACATAACTTTCTTCTCAAAAATGTGTTTCTTTCATGAGAGAGAAAAGTAATTTTAAAGAAATCTCAAGAAAAAAAAAACCCAAGCCTCAAGCAAGAATTTTCCTCTGAAAGAGAGATGTCAGATAGAGCCAGATGCTCCCTGAAATCTGATGATGCCAGATTAAAAATAAAAAATAAAAAATATTCAAGATGCTTAAATGGACAGTAGTAAAAATTCTTAACCATGAACTCTTTCCTCCTGCCACTATCACGATCGCATTTCTGACCAACAGAGTAACAAAGTTCCATCACCCAAGAAGAGAAGGACTGGTCTTCCTCTGTAAAGGCTATTTTTAATTTTTTTTTATTTTTAATTATTTAATAGGTCTGGATTGTATAAACTCTCTTTTTGCTAAGATACCCCTGGAACTGAGTGGGTTCAGAGTGCATGAACAAAGCAGTAAAGCCAAAAAGCATCAGTGGTGGCAAAGATAACCAAAGCTGCCTCCAGGTTCTTTGCTGCTAATTTCTTCTCCATTCAAAATGTGGAACCTGTGGCTGACTTTGATATCTTAGTCACTCCAGGCACAAAGCTGAATGGAGTCTGAAGTTAAAAGGGAGAGATGTGTAACACATAAATTGTAACCAGCCAGGGAAATTACTTAGGGTGATATATGGGGCTATTATTAGCATGGAAGGAAAATGTATGCTATCAGGAAACAAGTTTAGAAGCGTTAGGCCAGAATATTATACTCACAAATCAGATCAGAAAACCATGGAAAACACATTGCACAGTGTTACCATTCCCAAGACTCTCTTGTGCATGTCACTATAGGTGTTAGGTTTCTCACAGCACTGACTCCTGAATCCCTAGCAGGAGATCTCAAGAGAAATCTGAGTGTTCATTTCCAAAATTGGTTTTAAATACCAGAGCATTGAGGGTTAATAAAAAAGACTTGTACAGGAAGAGCAAAGGAATGATTTGAACTCAGAAACAAACAAGAGCAAATACTACTCTTAAATATTACTTTTTAAAAGCCAGATATAATTGTTTTGAGTGCCGTCTCACCAATGTGAGAAAAAGGGGTTGGCACCACAGCATGAGCAATCACACTGGGACAACAGCCTCTAACAACATGGTAAAATCCATCCCCATTTTTAAGAGGGCAAACTGCTCTCGTCACCTGCCTCCTTGGGCAGAGAAAGCCGAGTGAAGGAGAGGATGCAGAGCGCTCAGCCTAGATCTTTATCCATTTTTGCAGAAGTAAAAAATGATACAGAATTGCTGATGTTAAAAAGAGTTACATAACCATGAATAATCATGTTTAAATACAGAAAACTGCACTTACTTCTAGTAAGGCAACAGATGGTTAGAGCTGATTGAATTTTTTCCAAAACTGATTTTTAATAAAAGTTTTCATGGACATTTCAATGAAGATCAAGTTGCAGAAAAAAAGATTTCTAATACAGGCATGGTTTTTTTGTTATGTTAATTTTAATTTCATCTCAGTACTAATAGATCTGTAATTTGTTCTTGTATTAAATAGCTGCTAAAACAATTGTATAAAAACGTTAAACTTTCTTTCTTTATGATGTTTCTCACCAGTAAGTCTTTCACCCATCAGCTTCCTAAATAAACAAATACCACGTCAATGCTTTGTTATATAAATAGGTCTGCACTGTATTGCTATGGATCCAGGCAGCTTATCAGTCCCAATGGGAGAAAATAATATTTCTACTTATCCAATACTCATTTTATCCAATAAAATCTGAGTCCCTAAATACATGTAGATTGTTATCATGAGAAAATGCTGTCACTTTCTTCATCAGGAAAGTCCAAATTCCTCCTGCAATTTATCACGGTGCTAAACATAATAAAGATGTGGAACAGATTATTGAGTCAGGTTATAGACTGCTATCAATTTTTAAGTAGAGTTTTGATAAACTTCCAGTGAGAATAGCCTCAGCATTCCTCCAGCCTGAAGGCTGGACTAGATGATCTCTTGAGGTCCATGATAGCTCCCAAAGTCTAGAGTACTTTTATCTGTCAGTTAAAAAATGACCAACTCAGAATAGAATTACTGAAAGTAACGAGAATTGTTCTCTTTTCTCACATTTTGTTATACTCCACAGCGCTTCCTATTAAAAAAATATTTCCCAGAAAAAGGGAGTGGGACATTTCTAAAATAAGAAATTAATTTTAAAGTGGCAAAAAAAAGGAAGTTCTTTCCAGGGACTAGAATACAATTTACAGATACTTTCATTTCACTGTTTGCAAATTATTAAGCTTCACTTTAAAGTCACTCATTGAGAACATATAAAAATGCTTGCATTTATTTTTTTTCTTGTATTTTTTTTTGTAGAGAAAATTCCCACACATCACAGAATGACAGAATCACAGAATGTTAGGGGTTGGAAGGGACCTCGAAAGATCATGTAGTCCAACCCCCCATGACAGAGCAGGACCAACGAGAGCAGGTCACAGAGGAACATGTCCAGATGGGTTTTAAATGTCTCTGGAGAAGGAGACTCCACAAGGCTTCTGGGCAGCCTGTTCCAGTGTCTGTCACACATACAGTGAAAGATTCTCCTTACATTTACATGGAACCTCCTATGTTCCAGCTTGCATCCATTGCTCCTTGTCCTATCATTGGACATAACAGCAAAGAGCCTGGCTCCATCCTCCTGACACTCACTCTTTACATATTTACAAACATTAATGAGGTCAGCCCTCAGCCTTCTCTTCTCCATGCTAAAAAGACCCAGCTCCCTCATCTTTTCCTCATAAAGGAGATGTTCCACTCCCTTAATCAGCTTTGTGGCTCTGCACTGGACTCTCTCAAGCAGTTCCCTGTCCTTCTTGAATTGAGAGGCCCAGAATTGGACACAATATTCCAGATGCAGCCTCACCGGGGGAGAGTAGAGGACGAGGAGAACCTTTCTCGATCTACTAACCACACCCCTTCTAATACACCCCAGGGTGCCATTGGCCTTCTTGGCCACAAGAGCACATTGCTGGCTCATGGTCATCCTGCTGTCCACCAGAACCCCCAGGTCCCTTTCCCCCACACTGCTTTCCAACAGCTCAATCCCCAACCTATATTGGCACCTGGGGTTGTTCTTTCCCAGATGCAAGACTCTACACTTGCCCTTGTTATATTTTATTAAATTTCTCCCCTCCCATCTCTCCAGCCTGTCCAGGTCTCTATGAATGGCAGCACAGCCTGCTGGTGTGTCAGCCACTCCTCCCCTGTTTGTGTCATCAGCAAACTTGCTGACAGTGCAATCTGTTCCCTCATCCAAATGACTGATGAATCTATTGAATAATATTGGTCCCAGTACTGACCCCTGAGAGACTCCACTAGATACAGGCCCCTAACTAGATTCTGTCCCATTGACCAAAACTCTCTGATTTCTGTCCTTCAACAAGTTCACCATCCACCTCACTACCCAATCATCCAGACCACACTTCCTCACTTTACCTGCAAGGATGCTGTGGGGAATGGTGTCAAATGCTTTACTGAAATCAAGATAAGCCACATCCACTGTTATACCATCATCTATCCACCTCGTTATGTCCTCATAAAAGGCTATCAGGTTGGTCAAACATGATTTCCCCTTGGTAAAACCATGTTGACTGCTATGTGCTATAAAAAGCACAATTTTCTATGGTCATTATTCTTAAAAGTTTCAGTCCTAAAGGAATGGATGGCTTGAGAGAAACTTCCTTAAATATCAGATTGCATAATCAAAATATAAGAAGAAAAAGCTGTTTCTACACATTGCTACCTAAAAGTCTCCCTTTATGTTAACTTGTTTACAGTGGCTATGTTAACAGAGTCTAACATTAGTTAAAAAACAGTAGAAGAATTTCAGATTGAAAAATATGTTTAACAAAACCAAAAGATTTTTTAGACCTATAATAACATTTCTGTTGTCTTCCATGGATGTATTTCAACATTTCTGTTTCATCTCATAAGATCAAAACACTTTCAAGAGGCCTCAATTCTTCTAGTCTTATCTTTGTAGAAGCTAATCATCTAGTCAAAGTTAATTATCTTGGGCAGTTATTTGTCAACAGCATTTTTAGATAATGTGGGCTTGAAGCAGACTTCTATTGTGGGTTTGAACATCTGAAAAAGTAACCCAGGGCTAACATTTTTAAATTCCCTGTGTGCAAATAAACACTTTCAGAATAAGATCAATCGCTATTTATACAGTAACAAAATACTTTATTTTCAAAATCAGAAATTTCCAGAATTTCTATCACATTAAAAATGTCTGAAAATCAGTCATTTGTTCAATGGGTTGTGTTGCTGTTTTTTTTAAAATACCAATTTTACCTGGGGATAGGAATTCAACATTTAAAACTGTCTCTGGTACAGTCCACCAGGTGCTTAATATATTTTTTGCTGCCCATATATTCTTCTCACATTTTTCAGCCTTTTCTTACTCAATCATACTCTCATTACACAGCACATGAAAATTCAACTTTCAGAGAAAGAATAGAGCCACATTCTTGTTTTCCTATAAAATACAGCATATGTACCTATTTGAAAGGCAAGTTATAAATCTGGAAGAAGGAAGAGTTTTTATCCTAAACATAGAAAGCTAAAGAGAATAATATAACATATTAATATCATGAACATGATAAAAGGAGTGAATAGGTTAAGTGGCTTAAAATATGAAGTCTTTATGACTTTTGACAGGCAAAATTAAAGAGCAGACAGGACTTCATTGCCTATATGGCAAAATACCCATCTGAAAGCCAAAAGGATTTCTCTTTCTTCTAAAATCATTATGGGAGACCTACTACTGGAGTTAAGCTGATGTTGATATTTCCATGTGTTCAGAATAGAATTAGCTCCAAGTTGATCTCACAAATAAAATCTCAAGGCATACTATTTAAATGTTCTTTAAATTTTCTAGATATTAAATAAATGTTTCTAGATGACATTCTTTTGCCTTTAAATTTCTTTTAAAATAACTTAAATTTACTAGGTTTTTTCATACCCTCTTCCTTGCCTCTCCATCCCTTCATCTGCTTTGACCTCACATTTTCAGTCTCATGACTCACAAGTCAGCTCTTTCAACACTGAATGGGAAGTAGGGCCATGTCTGTTTGAGGTGTCATGTCACACATATTAAACACTCACATTGGCCACAGAAATCTGTGAACTTCAGTGCATTCAGTAACAGTACCACTTTGTTATGTTTGTGCAGAATAATTAAACTTTCCCATGAATACATTGTGGGATCAAGGTCTAGAAGATAGGCTGGGCTACCAGTTGTAGGTTTTTTTAGTATCCATGAGTTTGGTGACTAATTTGAACTAATGTAAAATATGGCAACCTCATTAATTTCTCATGAGGCCATCTTCTTCCTTAAATGAATTGCCTACTGACAAACCATTTTTCAACAAATACTGCAAATGAGAGAAGGTACAGTATGTTATTTATATGTCATTAATGAATAAATCAAGACTCACAACCCACCCATCACTCATTATATGCCTGGCTCAATGTATCCCATGTTTGTGTCTTTATTTTAGTACTTGAAAGTCGTTGCATTGATGTTTGTTGTACCACCAAAGGGAATCAGTCATAAGGAGTTACTCTTAATTTCTGTTTCAATCCCAGATTCCTTTAATCTTGTTAAGTGGAGAGTTGGCCAGATGGCCTGGGATCAAACTACTTCAGAAAAGCAGGTGGTTTCTAACCCATGGTCTTGGCAGAGATTTATATAGATATAAATAAAATAAATCCTAGATGACAATAAAGAATCAAAGGAACATATTATTAGGGTATCATGAAGTGTTTGATAATGTCTTGCATATATGTATTTATGCTATTGTACCTTAGTTATATGTACTTAAAGCCACTTTTTAAAATGACTGTTAGGAATAGTGTTTTTTCACCTAATGATGAATGGAGATCCCAGAACTAGTGATTCTGCCTTACTTTTGCAGGAAGAGAAAGTAGAATAAAGATATGAATTGGCAATTCTTCAGTATCATGAGGCGCAGCTGTTTGGCAGAGCTTTCTGAAGACAGCAGTTAAAGTGTGGATGTACTTAACTGGGATTTTACTTTAATCCCAGCCCTATCTATGATATGGCTGCCATCCAGATGATGGTGTGAATCAGGGTTCAGATAACATAGCTGGGCAATAGTCTGAATCTCACAGATGCAGTCTCAGATGTGTTGGCGTTGCAAGTTCTTCCAGAAATTTTCTCAAGAGTAAGAATTGAGAAGGGGGTTCAATGTACCAACTTAGGAAATATTTTTAGACTTCAGCAGAAACTTCTGAGGTCAGCAGATTAAGACAACCAAAGTGCAAGGGTTTGATGTTTTTCTCTGCTGGTGTCAGAACAGTAAGTACAGCTTAGAGCAAGGGACCACTTTAAAGCCTTGAGCTTTCAAGTCAGACATGGATGGGGATCAGACTCCCTGCTTGTAGGAAAGTCAGGAAGGTGAGCCAGTTGGAATCTATCTTTGGAGGTCACCTCTGCAGTCCTTTGTATTATAATTAATGTTGAAGGATTTCATTAGATGCTGCAGTAGAGTCTAGAGAGTTTCATTCAGAGTCTCCCCTGAAGAGTGTGAGAAATACAAAATGAAGGCACTTTTAAATCTGTGCTAAAGATCTGAAGCAAAGAGAGCTAGGCCAGTTTCTAGTGTATGTGCTAGGACTTAATTTCTGTCAGACAGGAATGCAGTGCTAGAGTGCTTCAAGCACTGATTTTCTCCTGGGTTAGCAGAAATGAAATAATTTCATTTTCTTATGAAAATAGGAGGAAAGGCACTCTAAGCCAGTGCAGTAGCAGCAGCTTGTGAAATAAAATTCAAGTCCAAGCACTGGGTTGTAAAAAACAGCTTCCCAGACACAAAGCCTCAGCCCTTCAACCCTTGTACTTCCTGTATGAAACATACCCAGAAAATCTTCAGAATCTTTTTTCATGGAATCACAGAACCACAGAATGGTAAGGGTTGGAAGGGATCTCTGGGGATCATCTAGTCCAACTCCCCTGATAAAGCAGATTTACCTAGAGCAGGTTACACAGGAACACGTCCAGATGGATTTTTAAAGTGCCCACTGAAGGGGACTCCACAGCCTCTCTGGGCAGCCTGTTCCAGTACTCTGTTACCCTCACAGTAAAGAAGTTTTTCCTCATGTTTAGATGGAACTTCCTGTGTTCTAATTTGTTCCTGTTGCCCCTTGTCCTATCACGGGGCACCACTGAAAAGAGACTGAACCCATCCTCTTGACACCTACCCTTTAGGTATTGATAAGCACTGATCAGATCCCCTCTCAGACTTCCCTTCTCCAGGCTAAACAGCCCCAGGTCTCTCAGCCTTTCCTCACAAGAGAGATGCTTTCATCCCCTAATCATCTTTGTAGCCCTCCATCGGACTCTCTCCTGTGGTTCCCTGTCTCTCTTGAACTGGGAAGCCCAGAACTGGACACAATACTCCAGATGTAGCCTCCCTAGGACAGTATAGAGTGGGAGGAGATCATTCCTTGACCTGCTGGTCACGCTCTTCTTAATGCATCCAAGAATATAATTGACTTACTTGGCTAGAAGAGCACACTGCTGGTTCACAGTTAACTTCTCCACCAGAACTCCCAGGTCATGTTGCTTTCCAGCATGTCAACCCCTAACCTCTACTGGTGCATGAGATTATTCCTCTCCAAGTACAGTACCCTGCACTTGCCCTTATTAAACTTCATTTGGTTCCCCTCTGCCCAACTCTGAAGCCTGTCCAAGTCTCACTGAACGGCAGCACAGCCTTCTGGTGTGTCAGCCACTCCTCCCAGGTACACTGTCCCTTCATTCAGGTCATTGTTGAACAAGATTGGACCCAGTATTGACCCCTGTGGAACACCACTTGGTATGAGCCTTCAACTAGACGCCGCATTGCTGATCACAACCCTCTGAGCTCCATCATTCAGCCAGTTCTCAGTCCACCTCACTGCCCATTCATCTAACTCACACTTCCTAACCTTCCCTGAGAGAATATTCTGGGATACAGTGTCAAAAGCCTTGCTGAAGTCATCCACCTGTTTGGCTGGTTGCTTGCCAGCCAGCTGGGATCTGTAGATTCCTATTATACAGAGCCCCATAGGTGGAATGAGAGCAGAAGGCCTTGTCTGAGAACCTGCTAGGGTTTAAGGTTAAGGTTCATATATTTTTTTGAAGCTGTCACGAATAGGAATCCACTGTAAATGGATTTTAAAGACCACAGTAGGATTTAAATATTCTCCACAGGTGTTTAACGTAGGAGTTTAGGCTGGATAAAAAAAAGGAATTTTTGTTTCTTTGGGTCCTACATCTTGTTTACAGCAAAGACTCCAAAAACCATAGATTTTAAAATTCAAAGATCATACGTTTCCCATGTCCCTTTGAGGAAGGTTGTTAATTTACTTATGTAGTTTAGCTAGGCCGCATCAACAAACATTGGGGATAAATAATGCATTACATTATCTGTCAATTAATGATTAAATTCGAAATAAAGAAGCTTTGTTTCATCAGTCTCAAACTACTGTTTCCATTTCATTACAAATAATACAATACTTATGTAAAACACACACTTTTTTGTTGAAAGCTTCCAGCAAGAAACTGTTAGGTGGATCAATAGCATTTTCTAATTTAAAAAACCCAACTATAATAAATAAGTTTCCAATGGACACAGCTATAAAACCTATTCTGCTCACTTGTTCCTCATTTCAGTGTCTGTACATTTTGTCAGATTTGATTAAAGACATAACCCATTGTGATATACACTTTACATGTACAACAACATTCCACCCTAAACGCTTAGAAAATTAATTCACTCAACAAGCAAAAACTTTAAAAAAATAATAGAAAAAATGCAATCTTCAGTTTATAGCTAGAAAAACTGAGTCAGTGCATAACTTTAGAAGACTCTTCAGAAACCTTATGATATCATTAGGAACTGAATCCAAGTTTCTTGAATTCATCACTTAATTGTAATACTATAACACAGCTCCAAAAGAAGTGACAACTTTTTCATTAACTGGGGGAAAATATAGACTTTTTACTTTCTTAAAAGTAGCAATTTTTATTTATTATATACATACATATATATAGCAGCCTATTAATGCATGCAAGCATTCTTTTATATTATATACATGAAAATTAGAATCAGAACAAAAAGTAATTTGTAAAAACAGAAAATGGAGTCATGCCAAATATACATAATTATGATGCCCTACTTTGGGTCATGCAAGAGCATTGGCAAATGTGAGCAAATGGTTCTAAAGGTTGTGCCTGTTATGTTCAAATTAATTTCCAATAATAAAATTAGAGTCAATTAAAAAGTCATCTTGGGAGGTAGAGTAGGGTAGCCAAAAGCGCACAACAACACAACTCTAGCATCAGCTGAATGGCTGCCAAGCTGTATGCCAGTGTGAAGTAAAACAGAAACGTGTGAACAACAGACTTGGAAATAAAGGTAGAAAAAAAAGACACCTGTGACTAACATTCTAGCAAGAAGATAACAGAATAAGATATATGGGAAGACCTTGACTGACCTATTTCATTCTGTATGGAACAGAGCTTTAATGATGTCCAGGTGGAGACAAGTGAAAAGTGGAGTTCCTCAGGGATCTGTTCTGGGTCCAGTGCTGTTCAACACTTTTGTCAGCGACATGGACAATGGCATCAAGTGCACTCTCAGCAAGTTTGCCAACGACACCAAATTGTGTGGTGCGGTGGACTCACTTGAGGGAAGGGATGCCATCCAGAGGGACCATGTCAGGCTTGAGAAATGGGCCAATGTAAACTGCATGAGATTCAACAAGCCAAATTGTAAGGTCCTACATCTGGACTGGGACAATCCCAGGCACACTTACAGACTGGATACAGAGTGGGTTGAGAGTAGCCATGAAGAGGACTTGGGAATGTTGATTGATGAGAAGCTCAACATGAGCCAGCAGTGCACTCATGCAGCTCAGAAGGCCAACCGTATCCCAGGATGCATCAAGAGGAGTGTGGCCAGCAGATCAAGAGAGCTCTTGTAAGAACCCGCCTCAAATATTGCATCCAGTTCTGGTGTCCCCACCATAAGGGGGACATAGATCCGTTGGAACAAGTCCAGAGGAGGGCCACAAAGATGATCCAGCCTGGAGAAGTGAAGACTCCATCTGGACCTTATAACTGCCTTCCAGTAGGATACCTGAAGGTATCCTACAGGAAGACCAGAGAGGGACTCTTCCCAAGAGTGTCCAACAATAGGATAAGGGGAAATGGTTTTAAACTGAGGGATAATAGGTTTAGATTGGATCTTAGGAAAAAGTTCTTCATTACGAGGGTGGTGAGACTGTGGAATAGATCACCCAGAGGGGCTGTGGATGCCCCCTCCCTGGACGTGTTCAAGGCCAGGTTGGATGAGGCCTTGAGCAATCTAGTCTAGTTGAGAGGCATCCCTGCCTGTGGTGGGGAGGTTGCATTAGATGATCTCTAAGGTCCCTTCCAGCCTAAGCCATTCTATGATTCTATGATAATTTTATGATATCCACAGGCTATGTAAAAACAGGAAGGATTTCCTCTTGTTGCAGAAAAAAGAATCTGCAAGTTTTGGAACTAAAGGTTAAACAGGTATCCTTTTATTTCCTTTTCTTCTTTCAGCAGCAAATCCTCTGCCTTTCATAGTGAACCATCAAGGAACTCTTAATCTCCCCATTGCAACTGGGACTAATTTAACACATCAGAAAAAGCACAAGATAAATAAACTTTATTTAGAAATCAAGGAGAAGCTACCATAGTTTTGCTTTTCCAGTGTTCAGATCTTACTCCTGTGTTCTGATATGCACAGTTCTGTGTGTCCAGCTGACTCCCAATACATATCCCAACACTTTGAAAACTGTTGACCAAGAGAGGTTTGTATCTCTTCAGAATCAGTTTGTCTTCCCCTTTTCCTCATTCCTCATCTATGTAGGTCATCTACTATTGAATGCTTGACAAATAGTATGATTTCTTCCTTTGTACTGTCACTTGCTAATACCAAGTGTGAAATATATTTGAATTTTTGCACAAGGGAAACAATGTTGCTGCAAGTGGCACTAAGCCAGTGGCTTCAGGAGAACATCAAGTGGAGTTCAAATTAATAGTCATATGTTTTAAGACAGACTCTCTTGTGGATTTCAGTGCTGTCTGCCAAGACATGGGAACACAGCAACAACCACGTTTGCTTCTGGGACTGCAAAGTATTTTCATGGCCCTGGAGAGGACTCAGGTACTGGCAGTAGTGTAGCTCAGTATGTACCTGCCTGACAGACAGCCTCCACTGAATGGTATTTGAGCAAGCTAATTTGAAGCTAGGTCTAGCATAGCTTTGTGTCAGTGCACTAGCAATAGATACAGACAGCTGGACTAGAACCATCTGCAGTATACATTGAAGTATAGCTCAGAGACAACCAAAAAAAGAAATGTACTCATGGTCCTGGGTGACAGGAAACTCAATATGAATCTGCTGCATGCTCTGGCAGCAGTGGTAAAGGCAAAATGTGACCCAGGCTGCATCAGCAAGAGTGTGTGACTCTCACTCTTTATTTAGCACTTGCCAGGCCACACCTTTGGTCCTCTGGGCTCCAAAGAGACACAGAAAATCTGGAGAGGGTCCAGGGGAAGACTACCAAAATAGTCAGGGGGTTGGAGAACCTGACATTTGAAAAGTGGCTGAAGGAGTAGGGTTGTCCAGACTGAAAAAGACAGAGCTCAGGGTGATTTAATCATTGCTGCCAAAACAAAAGAAGAGGCAGGTAGGCTCTTCACATGGTTGCATGGTGACAAGACAAGATGCTTCAGGGGACATAGGATATAAGGGATATAGAAAAGAAAATTTCACTAATTCAGAGTTGTCGGCTTCAGTGGGAGGCAGCAAACTCCTCACCTGTGTGACAATAACTCTCCTAGACAATCTTTGGCTCTTCCACTGTCCTGCTGGCATTTCCCTCCTTGTAACTCAAGTATTTCACATTCGGACTACGATCATGGGATGAAGACAGACTAAAGTATTACCATCCTGTGCAAAGCACTTTGAGATCTAAAGACAAAAAATACTGTGCTAGAAATAGGTATGAGGTTTACTATTATTTATTATTAATGAACAACTTACATTTAAAATGTGGATGTTTCTATGCTGAACAAATATCTATTTAAGAAGCAAATCAGTAAATTGCTCTAAGTGATATCTATTATAAGTGATAAGAGCCTCCACACCAGCATTTGTCCATCTCAGTCCCAAATGGATATTCATTTACATCACTTGTGGGTAAAAAGTGGAAGTGATTTGGTTATGACCATGAAACAGCTGGCAGCCTTTCCTTTCTCTTTGCTACTACTGGCAAACGGAAACACTACAGAACCTGCAACACATGCAAAAATGCCAAATATATATTTATGGTTAATTAACTATTGAAAAACTCTAAAAACTATACCTATGAACTGGAAAGGGGGATGGCAACAGTACAATACAGTTCAATACTTCTGAAAATTTGTATTATTGTGTATAGTGTTCAGTTTAATTAAACACTTAGGTGTGTTTTTCTTCATAATTTTACAATTTTTTTGCTTAATTTCTCTTAGCTCAAACATAAAAGGGCTCTAAGATCCCCAAATGACTATGTAAGGTGAAAGCAGGTAAGAACTGAAGCAGCTGTTGGGCTGTCTAGAGTTAAATAGCATTGTGAAAAAAATTCTTGAGATGTAAATTACACCCCATTTTTCGCTACCTACAATCCCTGATACAAATCTTAGCAAATGTTATCTAATTCTTCTGCAAGATTCATCCATTTGTAGTGAAGATCTCATTCTTCTAGGACATTTGTTTCAAACACAAGTTTTGCCACTTTACTAAAATATTTTGCCCTTTTTGAATGAATATGTCAAGATTTAGGGTTAGGGCAGCCTGCTAGACCTACAACATACTGTCTCTGTTAACCCCTCTCAGTCTCCAAAGGGGAAGAGAAAGGGAATAAGGGAAAGAGACTTATTGATTAGAAAAGAAAACTAGAACAGATTTAATGAAAATAAAAATAAAAATAATAATAATAATAATAGACTGGAATATATATGAATACATACAAAATCAGTATTGAATCTAGGCTCCCTTGATGGCAATCATGTCACCATCACCACTGATACTGTGGAGCAGGTACTGGGGAAGGCCCAGACTGGGCCCAGCAGCAGATGGGAACCGTGTTCAGAGATGGATTCTGGAACTGGATTCAGGAACACACCAATCAGGATTGAAGGCAGAATGGACAGAGTCCTCCTCAGATTCTGGCCACTGAAGAAGAGAGCTTGACCCACATGATCCCTCAGCTTTATACCAAATATGACGTATATGGGCTGGAATCCCTCGATGGTCAGTTTAGGGTCACCTGTCCTGTCCAATTCTCCCTGTAGGTGTGGCCTTTTACTGCCTGCACCTCCCAACAATGGCCTTGGTCTACACACCAATCTTTGTCAGTAACTCTAAAGATGGTGTGTTATCACTGCTAGAAGCAGACACTGTCTGTGAGAACAGGCTGCTAACTTCAGACAGTGCAGTTAGTTAGAACTGAGCTGAAAAGTAAAATCACTGGACAGAATTAGTTCTGTTCTCACTCAAACAAGGACAATGTATTTTTATACTAAGGAAATTGTTTTCCAATATTTTGGTACTTTTGATCGTACTTGTGAATTAGTTGTTAAAAACATCCTTAATTTCTTCTGAGTTTTGGGTTCACACAGTCTTAGTTCTCTTTGATCATTTGTCCCCAAGCACTTCAACTTCCTTCTAGATTACATTAGCAAATCCCTTTATATTCCCATAGCTAAACCTCTCTGCTATTTCTTCCAATTGGCTATGAAGTCAGATAACTTTTGACTTTGCACTCTGCATATCCTCTCTGCCCTTCCGAGTAGAGGCCCAGATTCAACAGAACAGCTGGAGAACATTCATATTTCAACTCAGCCTATAGCCCTATAGCTTTGCTTATGGCTCAATATAGGGCACTGACTTTGTTTTTCTAAACAAAAGTATGTGAGTTTGAGTCCTCTGAAGCTAAGACTTAAACCCCAGTTTCTATACTTCTTGGGCTAGTGTTATAGCCCCTGTGAAGTACAGGAGAGAGATGGTCTTTGGAAACACTTCTCACTTTTTCTTTTACTGGGTGCAGGCTTGAATATCTTCCTGCTCTACAGCTGTGTATCCCTACAGAGGGCACCTAAACAAATCTGTTTCTGTATGTGGATTTTAGGCATTTAATATGAATATTTGAATTTCCAGTCTGATACAGGGAAGTGATTGGTACCTCTGAGTATTGTCAGACTTAATCCTAGATCCAGAAAAAGTTTTTTTAAAATATCCCATAAGCCCACATGGAACCTCTCCCATAAAGCAGAGAAATTAGTCCAGTGCAGCAGCTTAACCCCAGTTAACTTGAATTCTTTCTCACTCTTTTCTGTATAGACATGCTTGAATTTGAGTGCAAGAGGCCATAACCTTTGTCCCCAGCTGCCATTGCTATTGATTGGGAAAAAAAAAAATGAAGCAAGAAAAATTGACACAAATCTTCATATCAGAGGTGACAGGTTGAATAATTAAAGAAGAATCTTTTCTCCTTCCATCTTAAACAGCAAATAGTAGCACAAAGAGAATTACATTTAATAACATCAGGTTGATGTGTCTTCATGAATGATATGCCACTACTCTGTTTAGTTTTGCCACAGCATTGTAAATATATATATATTTATGTCCATAAAATGTCATAAATGCTTTCAATTCTAGCTGAATATAATATATATAATCATGAAGGTTCAGTTAGCTGAACCTTTTTCTACAGCTGTTCCTAACTATGGCTATGTTTTGTACTATACTATGTTGATGATATATGATAAATACAGTTTTCATATGACACTTCACAGCAAGAATGATAATTTCTTCCTTTTTTGTTTTTCAATACAGAAGATCAAGGCTAATTATGAGAAATAAAAATTATGGTAATGATATTTGTAGATACTAGCCCTGAATGCAAAATTCAGGTTTAGAAACTTCAATTGTTTCCAAATTCCCAATAAAAATTAGCTTCAGGGGGTATTTCATATACTTTATATCCTGTCTTGAATGTTCTGGTTCAGATCACAGCTCTCTGCATAGGTGAATTAGCCATCCATGTAAATATTCACCTTTGGTTCAAAGGCAAAGGATTGGTATCTAATGGGAAAAAAGTAACAGTAATCAATACCTACAGAACTGTCACTATTTTACAGAAAGTTCATAGCAAAGGAAAAATGATCAGAAGCCAGTAACAAGAGCTGCTCTCATCTACATTTCTCTAAAAAACCTCTTGCCAGTACAGTGACAGAGTACCTATCCATGTGATCCTAGTGAAATGCAGAAACTTCTCCTGTGTCCCCAGCAGTTGTAAGAACATCTATGGAAGATGCAGATGCAGCTGATGTGGGTGCTGCTTTCACACAGGCCAAAGCTGCACTGTGGCTGTTGCTGGAGGAGGGTCAGAGTGCTGTGTGTTGTGGGCTTTCTGGCTGCAGCTGCCAGTGAAATCCCCAGGGACCTGCAGAAGGGTCAGAACCGCTGGCAGGAGACTGAGCAAGGGGGCTGTTGCACAAGCACTGAACCCCATGTTCCATGATTTGAGCTGACAAATCCTTCTCTATCCATACTAGAAGGTATGGCTCCTGTCTGGAATCATCCGGCTGCTCCTAATTGTACTCATTTGGTAGAAAACACAAAATCAAATATGTGAGTAATAACTATGCTCTGTCCTACATATAAAGAAGTTTATGCTATTTCCCTCAGAGTGAATAAGAATCTTTTCTATCTGCTTCTCTGAAGCACTTGAAAGACTCTCTGTTTTATTAAGGGACTTTTTTACCAGGTATGTTCATATTCGTAGTGTTCATTTTCCTGTAAATATAAAGCAAATTTGGCAGACTGTCGTAAGCTGCATGTCAGCCATTCTCTTTTTCCCTCTTCCATTTTCCTCCAGCATCTTCATTTCCTGCCTTGCTGCCTGCTACAGCTCACAAGCTGCAGGCTACCAGAGCCCATTTATTTACACAGCACCTGTTCTCAGTGCTGGTCCTTAGCACAATTTCTCTCTGAAGTGTTAACACTTATACTGTGTATAAAAGCTCAAATTTGTCATGTTTAACCTCCCAAGTCTTTGCTTTCACCAGTAGCCATTGGCTGCGGCTCCAACAAGGAGAACGTAAGAAAGAATCTCAAGTCAAGTCCTTTAAAACAGTACTAGGACGTGCTTAGCTACTATAGGGCTGAAGCACAATATAAGAACCTATACAGGCTAAGCAAAGCATGCCTATATATTTATCATCATCAGTAGTATCCATTTCATCCTGCACGTACAAAACCAAGGAACTTGGTTTACTCTCACACCATCCATGTGATGCTCATTACAGGTGGTGACAAGGTGACACATGAGAATTTATTATAGAAGATTTGAATGGTACTGTAATTACCTTAAATATTTTGGAGCTGGTTACATCCTTTGGGTAAACACTGCACATTAAAAAACACTAATTGCATAATATACATTTAAAATACATTGTAATTTTAAAATAGCCTAGTTATTAGCATACCTAAATTATGCACTTTTATGAACTCTAAGTAGATAATATGAACTTTAATTAGGGCACTTCTTTATGTAATAAAAGGTAAAAGATTTCAAAAGGAATGTAACTTTTTACTGCTTTGTTTCCTTTTGTTTCCTTCATTCTTATTTCTCAGCTAAATAATGAACTATATTAGAAAAATGCTTTATTACATATTTTCCCAAGAGACCTGAATGGCTCAATAGGAACAGCTTGTTCTTCCAAAGAATAGCCAAGTCAAGTTAATTAAATTCCAGGCTAAACTAGGTTGTCCAGGCCAAATCCAGCTGAATTTCTTCTCAAAAGAGAAAGTTCATTAACTCTACTCATTAATCAATTTCCCATAAATATAATTACTTACACAATGACATTATGCTGTTCCTTAAAAATACTATGAGGAATTTGAGTGCAGGTCCATCTGACAGGTCCCACTGCTTGGTCTGTTCCAAACCAACTCCATTCTGATTGTGAAAAATATCTTGACAGTATCTTATAAGTTGCCTCCATGATGCAAATGGGCAAAGCAGGGAAAAGCCTCTGGGAGGCTGAAGGGAAATAAGCAGTGACTCAAGCTCTGATCTCATGCTAGGTGAGAGAAGCATCATTTAACACAGATGTTCTTTCACTCCTTTTGTTTCCCTCCTGGGAAATTATGATTATTGGAACTCCTGACTGCCCTGTTCCCAAATAATAATCTTTCAGAAGTAAGTTAAATACACAGTATACAATTGTTCAAAGAATTGTGTGCCAGGATGTAAATAGCTCCAAAATAGCTATGCCTAAACTCTGAAGTATTTCCATTCATGTCAGTGCTGGGTTAAGTCCTGCCTACCAACCTCTGTAACATCCTTTCCTTTCTCCCCCTTCTTCCTGGGGAAGAAAGCTCACTATGTTAGCCAGAGGAAGGACCCAGCTGGACAAGAAGATGCCCAGGACTCCAAGTAATACCATAGCAGAAACTCACAGCACAGTGTAGCCAACTGTGTTTAAGCCAATGTTTAAAGCTCTTTTGAGCAAGGCTTCTTAGATTTGTTCAGAAGTATTGCTAAGGGGCAAAATCATTCTCTGCCTTCAAACTAACTTACTAAAAGACAAATTCACAAAAACACAACTGGGCTAAGGTAATGAAGCATCCATTCCCAAAACATCTCACTTCATACAGCATAAAGTGATTTTTCATATTTGAAATGGGGATAAACATCTTCATAAAGATGAAAATAGTAAACTTAATGATCAGGATATCATTGGAGGTTTTGAGGACTCAGGCCTATGAGAGAGGAACTTCCAGAACACTGCCCCTTGTTTTACGACTTCTGTTTTCTGAGAAATATATCTGTATCCTTCTGCATCATTACTGTGATATAAATATCTCTTGAGTCAACCTGTGAGATTATCTGCTGTGAGGACATATGTCATTTAGTACAGCAGCTGCAAGTGTGAATGTTTTGACCAGACTTAAGTAAAAATAAAACAGAACAAAACAAAACAAAATGACACTTTGGATTTTTCCTTTGCTATTTAAATTCAGAACCTGAGACAACATTCTACCCCAATGACAAAGCCCCCATTATCTTCCATCATGAAGAATCAAAGTGCTAAATTGTAGAACTTGTGCTAAGAATAGGGTAGAATTATTATTATTATTATTATCATCTATTAGGACATGGTCAAAACTGGCAATACATCTCTCTGTCTAAATCTGATACTGCAGAGCTCTTATCTTTTCAAAGTCTAACATTCATAATACCAAATTAAGTATTTTCTGGTTGAAGAATGAGTTCCATAGTTGGTTAACTGTGGCCTGAAGTCTTTCAGAAGAGAAGTACAGAACTCTGAGCATGTTTTTATTACCACTGTATCCTGTTGATTCAATTCCTTTTTGTTTTTCTCACACCAAAAATAAAATCAGCCAGTTCTTTGAGTCTGATTAGTGTAACTTCTTCCATCATAATTCCATGTCATTAAGGGAACATGATTATGGTTGCATTGCCTAATTTGAGCATGTAAACATTTCTAGGTAAGATTCGAGATATTCCTATAGTGTTTAAAATAAAGTTAGTAAACCTCTTTTTTTTTTATTATTTTTTGTAATTTGTGATAAGAATGAATCCTTGATTAATACATAGGTAGAAGGGAGAAATGCAATTAGATGAAGTCGTTGTTCAACATAATATATTCCTTTTAAACTGTATGTTTTTCTAAAAGGAGTTGTGTCTTCCAACATCTACTAATGCATTCTATTCTCAGAGAGTAATCAGTTATTGACATACAGTGTGAGTAATTTGACAAAAAAGTCTGGAGAAGGTGCATAGCCAGTTAGAACAATCTTTTTGCATCTTAGCCATGCAGTCAAATCTCAGTTATAAACTGCTGAAAAACTTCAATGGTGATACTACTTTAAATTTAATAAATTACTAGACTCATTCTTAGCAAAATTTGCCATTGATCTTCTCATTCTCCTGTACTGGTAAACTTTCATGTAATACATCCTCATCCTGAACATTGTTTTATTATTGGCTTCATCCAAGGTCCTGTGAATTTCTGACTGAGGTTCTCAAAGCAATTCCACTGAATTCAGCAATAAAGATTGCAGAGCCAAGGTATCAGAACTGTGTCACAAAAAGAAAAACAGTGAAATTAGCAAAAATGTGGATAAAAGTAACTCCTAAAAAATTAAAATATAGCTATTGTCTCAGTCCATAATGTCTTTGCAGATAGTTGTAAGAAATTATTTCTACAACTTGGCGACACGGTTATGCTATAGGATTTGTGCTCACCATGTTCCTTGAAGGGTACTATTTTTAGAAGATGAAGGCACATGTTGTACTAGGACCACTCTGAGCAGCAAGCAATATCTGGCAGCAGGTGAGACTCATGGTTAGAAAAGCCATCTGTTCCTGTAACCTGCATCAGCTCTCAGCAAGTGTCATCCTTCTGGCTCTGCAGGCAAAAGCATGTGAGGTCCAATCCTTCACAGGCACATCTCTTCATGGAGAAGCTGTGAATGTCTTACCACCCACTTGCTTAGTGATATCATATTTCTCTTCCAAACTTATCAATGTTTCATTGTTCTTTTAGTTCTCTGAAGGCTGAAAGTAGACTAAAGCTGGTTTAGTCCAGGAAAGGAAAACCTGTTGGTAAATAACTGATGAAAATTCACCAAAATAAGTAAATTTATTTATAGTGATATGAATTCTTAACTCAAGAAGTAACTTCCATTGAAGATTCATTTTCAAAAGAGAGCTGCATAATGAAAAAAAATTATAGAATGGTTTAGTCAGAAGGGACCATTAAAGGCCAACTAGTCCAACCCCCCTGCAGTGAACAGGGACATCTCTAATAATCAGATTGCCGAGATGAGATGAGATGAGATGATGATGAGATGAGATGGTGAGAAAGGACATTTGTGCCATCTCTGATATCAGAATGATGTAAGAGATCATACCTTGAAAAAATGTGAATTGCTGACTTGGTTTCATCTATTATTCACCAGTAACAACAAGAGTATACAACAGTATCTTAATTGAAACCAATTATTTAAACTCAGAATGTTTGAAGAACCATGTTCACCAATTATCAAGATCAGTCAAGAAAAAAGGAGTCTGTACATGACTAATTCTTTTAAGAAGGTATTCTTAATTACATTAGATTCATGGACCAATTAACAAACTTACTTATACAATCTCTAAAAATCTCTTGTGTATTCAAAGCAAAACAGCAGAATTTTGGAGGGTGTTACTGCAGTCTACATGGACAGCAAAGATATTGCATACTGCTCTTAGATCAAAAAACAGAGCAACTCGTTATATGGAGAAGCAAAGTCATCATAATAATAAACACATCACAGAGACTGCATAATATTTGATCAGATAAATAGGTGTTTGTTACAATTCAATTGCATTACAATTACTGGAACATAGCAAAGCTGTTGCTTCATATTCCTCAATCATTTTGAAGCCCTGGAGCTTGTGTTGTCTTTATCAACTATTTTTCTTCACCTTTTTTTTCTGAAAAAGGCACATAAAATCACCATGGTTGTACCATATTCCCATCTCCATGCTGTATTACGAATGTCAAGAAGGAAAACCAAAGTTTATCAAAGCCAAGATGTAAAAATTGGACTGTGTCACACAGGCATGAACCACAAAAAACCATGTCATATAGCTTTAGGGAGTGTAACATTTACAACTGGGGAAAAGAGACCTTAGAGTCACCAGTGACAGGTCTCAGAAATCATTGGATCTGTGTGCAGCAACAGCTGATGTAAGACAGCAGAGCAGTGAGCAACATAATGAAGGATATTGAGGTGAAAACAGACACTGTATAAAACTTTGAGATGCCCGTATCTTGATTATGGTGTCTAGTTCTTGTTTCCGCATCTCAAGAAAGACAGAGTGGAGTTAAAGAAATTACAGAGAAGTGTATCTAAAATTATTAAGCGGTTGCCTTATGAGTAGGGACAAGAAAAGTTGAAACCTCAGTTTGCTAAGGGGAAGACTGGAGAGTGATATTGTCAGGATTTACAAAAGCCATGAATAGTAGAGTAATTTAGGCTGGAAAATCAGCGATGCAGAAGACCTCAGGAGGTCATCTTCTGACTTCAGGTGAATGTGGAACTGGCATTCACCAGTAATATTATAAATAGAGTACTGAAATTGATTGGCAGTAAGTTTAAAATAGATAAAAGAGAGCCCTTCTTTACACAGAGAGTAATGAGAATTTCTATTAAGATGGGTTACAGAGACTAATTATTTAAACATGTTCAAAAACTGTTAGAGAAATTCATGGACAGTAAGTGCATAGGCAGACTGCAGAAGGTATATGCAGGGATGGACCCTGTAACATCCCTGATCTAAATAAGGGAGACAGCAAGGGCAATGGCCTGCAGAGACTGAGGATGCTCACGCTCTCTTCCCAAATAGCAACTGCAACACCCACTCTTGGGAACAGGAGAGATGGAGCACTGGAGTCTCATTATAGGTAATTGCTTCTGTTCCTATGTTCTCTAGAACAGCTGAACAGCTCTTCTGAAGAGCTTATGTGCAAAACAGAGTCAGAACCCTTTTTTTTTTTTTTCTTCTGCCATGCCCTATATATGTCTGAATCACTATCCTAGAGCTTTAGAAACAGGATAGGCTTGCATAGGACTGTATCATCATAGGTCTGTCCCCTTTCCCTTCATTGTTCAGGACACCAAAAACCATGAAGCTGAGATGAGGCAATGCTGTTTTCTCAGCTGCAAAATGTGCAATGTCTCCCAGTCTTACGTAAGTTAGGAAAGGACAGTGGATTCATCCTAGCTTTGCTCTTTCTGCAGCACACTGAAGTACCTGGCAGATTCTAATCCTAAATGAAAAGTAAATGACTCTTCTGCAGAGATTGTCATTTCCTGTTATTTCCAAAATAATATCTTGAAAATGAGTTTCCCAGAGATTCAGGAAATATTTCTTAATACTTTGAGATCTGGTCCTTTCGATTTCCATGTATAAAACAGGACTGGTCCTTTTGGACACAGTCCAACCCACACTTCAATTGCTTTTTAAATATGCATTGAATTACATCTTGATTGATTAAAGAGACTGTTTCTGGCCTTCTTACAGAAAAAATATTTTTAAAAGTGGTTCTGTGTCACAAACTAAAAACAGTATATTTGTTATATGTGGATAAAGAACTACCTAGGCAACTCACAAAAATGTTACATACGGAGATACTAATGAAGGCTTTTAAATTCTTTAAGACTCTCCTGTTTTCTTTCTTTAAAGTAGTGAAAACTTATTTGAATTACATATGGAAGGAAAAAAAAAAAAAAAAAAAAGAACATAGAATCACAGAATGTCAGGGGCTGGAAGGGACTTTGAAAGATCATGTAGTCCAAGCCCCCTGCCAGAGCAGGATCACCTAGACCAAATCACGCAGGAGTGCATCCAGGTGGGTTTTGAATGTCTCCAGAGAAGGAGACTCCACAACCCCCCTGGGCAGCCTGTTCCAGTGTTCTGTCACCCTCACAGTGAAAAAAGATAAATCCTAATGAAGTTCAACAAGGATAAGTGTAGAGTCCTACACCTGGGGAGGAACAACACCATGCACTGGTACAGGTTAGGAGTAGAATTGCTGGAAAGCAGCTCCATGGAGAGGGACCTTGGTGTCCTAGTGGACAATAAGTTATCCATTGGACAGTAATGTGCCCTCGTGGCCAGGAGGGCCAATGGTATCCTGGGGTGCACAAAGAAGAATGTGGCCAGCAAGTCGAGGGAGGTTCTCCTCCCCCTCTACTCTGCACTAGTGAGATCACATCTGGAGTATTTTGTACAGTTCTGGTCTCCCCAGTTGCAGAGGGACAGGGAAATACTAGAGAGAGTCCAACGAAGAACTACAAAGATGATGAAGGGACTGGAACATTTCTCTTATGAGGAAAGGCTAAGAGCCTTGGGTCTGTTCAGTCTGGAAAAGAGAAACCTGAGAGGGGATCTTATTAATGTTTACAAATGTCTGAAGGGTGGGTGTCAAGTAGAAGGGGCCAGTCTCTTTTCAGTTGTGCCCTGTGATATGACAAGAGATAATGGTCACAAACTGGAACACAGGAAGTTCCACCTCAACATGAGGAAAACCTTCTTTACTGTAAGAGTGACAGAGGACTGGAACAGACTGCCTAGAGACGTTGTGGAGTCTCCTTCTCTGGAGACTTTCAAGACCCACCTGGATGTGCTCCTGTGTGACCTGCCCTGGGTGTTCCTATGCTGACAGGGGGATTGGACTCGATGATCTTGAGAGGTCCCTTCCAACCCCTACCATTCTATGATTCTATGAAATCTTGCAAAAATTCTCTGTGAAGGGTTAGGGCTGGGAAGGTTATTAGACAAATGACAGATGCTCTCTATTAATCCCTCTCCCTATCCAAAGGGGAAGAGAAAGGGAATAAAAGAGAGACTTATGTATTGGAAAAGAAAACTAAATCAGCTTTAGTGAAAATAGTAACAATAGAATGAAATATATACAAATATCTACAAACCAAATATCATACCCAACCCTCTAACAGCACCCCACCATTACCACCCCCGATGGCAATTACATCACCACTGGTGCTGTGGAGCAGGCACTGGGGAAGGCCAGACTGGCTCCATGGCAGATGGGAACAGGATTCAGGAGCTGAATTTTGGAGCTGGACTGAGGAACACATGGATTGGGATCAAAGGCAGAAGAAAGGACAGAGCCCTCCTTGTATGACAGCCATTGCAGAAGAGAACTTGACCATCATGATCCATATAATGTATATGGGATGAACTACCTCATTGGTCAGTTTAGGGTCAGCTGGCCTGTCCGCTCCTTGCGGGTACAGCCTCTTATTTTATGGCACCCCAGTGTGGTACACAAGATTTAGCAGTGACCTTGGTTTCTGTAGAAGCAAGTATAAGCAAGAGCTGTACTGCATACCAGTTGTTGTTAGTATCTATAGACATTGAGCATTATCACTGCTAGAAGCAGACACATCTGCAAAAATAAGCTGTTAACTTCAGAAAGTGCAGTTACTTAGAAGAGACTTGGGTGAAAAGTAAAATCACCAAAGAGAGTTAGTTTGTTCTAGATCAAACCAGTACATTCTCAATACTGCAGTGGAATTTCTTAGTTTTTTCCCAAGTTGTGTTGAATGAGTTAAAGTCCACAGTACTTTTTGGTGTCAAACAGTATTGTTTAGTATCTTCTGAATATACAGTTAAAATAGATACCTAATTACTAATAAATATTTTTTATGGTGAAAAGCTAAGTTGAACAATAAATAGTTGGCTATAAATTACTTGACTAATAAAAACAGGGCTTGCTTGTTTAATCAGGGGAGCTGTTTAGCAATCTCTTGATGCATCTTTTCAAAGGCACTGGTGGACACATATACTCTTCAGAACACAAAATATGTGGGCATTCCCTGAACATTAGGAAATCTTATGTCCCTTTTGTCTCTTTCACTTGTTCCACCTATCTCAGTGAAGGAGAGGATCCTGCTCCCATTGCTTACATGAGTTTGCGTTTGAGTTTCCAGTGACCTACTTTCAACAGATGAAGAGAGAACAGCCCATTCTTATCCTGGTGGTTAGTGTACTCCTCTCTGAAATAAGCACTTTGCATTTAAATCCTGCAAGTTCTCTATCTCAGAAAGGCCTATAATGGAGGTCTTGCATTCTGGTAAGTGCTTTCAATAGTAGGCTGCACAACCTCAAGGTGGCTGTCACTACCTTACAGATGTCTGTGGAAATTCAAGCTGTGAATCTCACTTTTATGAAAACACCCGCTGCCAGACTGCCAGTCAGTGTCCGAGCCTGGCAGAAAGCTGGATGTCTGGCCACAGTCCTCAGTCCTGCAATGTCTGTCAGCTGTTTTATCTTCACTACCTATCTCAGTAGTATGAATTCTGCTCCCAGATCTCTTAGCTGTCAGGCCTGCAGACGTCACTGCAATAATGTCAACATCTCTTTTTGATTATAGACCATGGGCTTTGTTGCCTTAAGTTGCCTTCTAAAATATCAGAATAACATTAGGTTCCTATTACTATATTAAACTCAGCCAAAAATGCAGCCGTTCTTGTCCATTCTTGCATGGTTATGCACACCCTCAAGACAGCTAGATTCTCTGTCCAGCTCTTTTTCTGTACAAAGGTGCTAGCCTAACAAAAAATTCCCTCTATCCAGATAAGCAGTAAGGCATAATCAGCCACTTCAGTGAAAGAAAGAGGAGACCATTTTCTGCAGAAATGCTTATCAGAGATTGAGTGAGAGGATGGGATTTACTCAGTCTAGCCTGCTCCAGCATGCTTTTAGCAAGCCCTGTACTGCTGAAGGTGCCCTCTGGAATTCTGTCATGATTGAAGTCCTATTTCACATGCTGCTCAGTGATAGCCTTGTTATGCCAACAAAATGCTGTGGGGTAGGGTTTATTTTTTCCCCTATGATATCCATGTTTTGAGTCCTCTTTTTATTTTTTTGGCTCAGCCTTACAAAGCCATAGTGTGCACTTTTATAGCTATGCAGATGTTACTTATCTAATCTCCTCTTCTGCCTCCTACACTATAGCTTCCACTTTGACCAACTGTTCTTTTTCAGTAATGTGTATCCTACAGCTCTCTGAAACACAAGGTGAACAAAAGCTAAGTAGTAACTATAAAATGCTGTGGCTGTTCAGCAAGTGATGCTTCTACGGTGGTCTTCTTGCCCTCTTTAAAATCTACTTAGGACTTGAGGAAGAATGATAAAGCTTTTCATAAGTTGTTAAAACTGTCATCTGAGAACTGGTTGACATTTATTTATTTGTTTCTTTAATGTTCCAGTGGAAAAAGAAGATATACTGTGGCCAATTCTGGCTGCAATCCCCTTTGAATTTTGTTCTTTTTGATCTCTGTCCCAACACAAAAGGCCACTCATTAAATATCAGAAGTACTGAAGCTTTTTCTTCTCTCAAGATAGGCAGAAATACATGCACTTGAGGAGCCTGTGGTTTTTAGCATATCACAGATGGTTTTTCATCTATAAGCTGTTTGGACTCCTGATATTTTTAGTCAGTAACTACTTATTCTGCAAACATTACTGTGAATTATAGTGAAACAATGCTGGAGTTTGATACCAACTGATGTGAGGTTAGAGAACACTGATCTCTGTTTTTAAAGACATCTCACAGGGAAAGTCTTGAGGTGGCTCTTATTTACTGGACTGCATGAAAACAGACAAGGAAGCTATGCATCAGGATTATCATCTTCCTTAGATTTTAGCCAGTTCAGGCAACCACTGAAGAAGATAAAATTACTTCTTTGTAAGCACAGCCAGCTGAGGTGTCAGAGCTCTGCAGAGCTCTGGGAGCACCAACAGCCTCCCACGCTCAGCAGAGATGTGTGCTTCAAGAGGCCAATCCAGCCTGCATAAACCCTCCTGTGCATCCCGCAGTACCTCTTTCTCCCACTGACTGGAGAGCAAGGGAAGACAACTACAGACCAGGCCCCAAAAGGCTTAAAATAAAGTGAAGGGAATCCGTGCCTTGAAGTTCAGAAAGATATTTTCAAGGAGCTCTTGAATTCAGCTTTAATTTGCAGTTCAGGGGCTACAGTTATTTGCCTGTGACTGAAATTTTCTTGGCAGATGATTCTACTTGAACATTCATAGCAGACCTAAGGAAAGGAAAAAACTTTTCCCTACACAGCCTGTTTCTAGGAAAGAAATAAATTAGCTTCTTTTCAAAAGGGTTTTATAAAAACATGTTTATTGATATGTTGCAAAATGAATTATATGTCTGCTGCATTAGCCACAAAAATGGTGTTAGAAATCATTCTCAAAAGTTAGCCAAAGAACAGACAATGAAAGGAAGCATGAAAAAGGAGCTAAGCAAGCCCCGCTGCTACTTGTGTATTGCTCCCTTAAGGCCCAGCCATTAATTAACACTAAATATAAAAATGTCTTTACAAATACATTTCTGCAGAACTTTAAAATGAATAATAGTTTCTATGCTGGGGCAGGCTATGAATTCTGCCTATGGAAACCTCAAATGATTTTACAGCCTTTCTGAATTATCACTGGGTTGTACCTTATGACCAAGGCCATATGATAAAGAGGTAAAAACTGGCTATTCCTGGTCCACCACACACAGTTCCTCCCAGTCTGAGAAGATGAACTGCGTCCAAGGATGTCAATGCCCTCTGGTATTGCTTATAACATGAGAATCAGCAGCCCAAAGGCTGCAGTGAATTACTGCAGGAATGGGAAACAATGTGTAACAACTTCAACTCAGAAAAACACGTCTGCACTAGACATAGAGTGTGTATGAGACACCTTGTGCCTTCACTTGCTAAAAAATGACAGTCTGAAGGTGGGCAGGGAGGGGAAGAGACAAAGGTGTTTCTTCAAACTGTCCCTTAGCTTTGCTGCAAAAGATCATAAGAGAATTCATGGCTGTAAAACAACTGAGTTACAAGAATCTTATTCTTTATTCAGTGGGGTGAAATTTAGGAGCCCAGAGGCAAATGAGAAAGACAACATCTGTCTTCTCTGAAGCTTCAATTTCTTTAACCAGAAAAAAGCACTTCACAACACTTTAGCATGGAGAGCCAGGGCATTCAAATTTGCCAGAGTTTTGAAGGGATTTTCTGTTCTCTGTAAGTGAACACCAAAAATACCAAGAAAGCTATG
The DNA here is from genome assembly GCA_025331215.1 of Actenoides lindsayi. NCBI lineage: Eukaryota > Metazoa > Chordata > Aves > Coraciiformes > Alcedinidae > Actenoides > Actenoides lindsayi. Next base: position 28,153 of record WTSP01027948.1, on the reverse strand, counting down.
AATTGCTAGGTCATAATGTGTAACTTTTTAAAGAGAGAAAACTGACGTGGGATAGACTAAAATTTAAAAAAAATATAAATAAAATTGAAAATAAATCTTCCCTGTCTGCTATGTCTTTGAAAGTTGTGTCTGTTCCTCCAATCTTATTTTCAGTCCAGCAATTCTTGGAGGCTTCCCGATCTGCAACAGATTTCACACAGTCCCTTTTGCAGCCTTTGGAAAATCCCTGTGGTCTATCTATTGCCACTCCCAGATCTTCTCAGAAGGTCCCTGATCTCTATGCTTCTGTCTATTTTCTCCTATGGTCCACCCCACACCCAATATCAGAAGTTGCTTGCTCCCTCTGCAGAGAAGAGATCCAGACCCTCAGCATGAACATCAGTTGCATTCTGAGCCACATTGACTACCCATCCTTTATCCAGCTATTTTCAGAGTTGGGAGATCCTTCTGGATACATTTATTCTCTCACAGGTTTAAGTACAGGCCTGCCATAACATATCTGTTCTTTTTTTTTGCAGCATATGGCTTTGATTTGCACATCTTACACATATCTTTCAGAAATCCTGTCTAAGTTTCAATACTGAGGTGTGAAGAATGTGGTAATTTAAGGGTACATGTATAAGAATAGCAAACTGCAATGGCACCTGTCACTTCTTTTGACCCATGCTACAAGAGTTAGTCTTCAGATCATGCAGAAGTACTGTTAAATATGAAGGTTCACTACATAGATAACATTATAGCACAATCAGAAATTCAAGTACTTACTTTGGTCTGATGGGTACTGCTAGTGACAGAAATTGTGTCTAACCCCTCACCAAGTAAATTCCCCTTCCCTTAGGAACAAAGTGTCTTTTAAACTAGAGTCTGATGTTATCGAGGCCAGCTATTTTAAGTTGGTAGAATACACTTGTAGGATAACAGGGATTAGTGTCAAAAGGTTAAGTTCAACAAAGAGTTTTAGGTATATATTTGACATAAGAAAAAAAAATGTGCTTCCAACATTTACTCCCCAGTGTAATCTTCCATTTGCAACTTCCCCAAGTCCACCTGGTGCCTATGTCTATGATATAATAATAGAAATGATTTATACTCATTCTGGATTCTCCTTGTACTAATACCCTGTGAAGCCAGGTCAATCGAGTTGCAAAATATTTCTCAGATTAAGCTTTCTGCAAACGACTGTGATGATTGACCTTCCAGAATCACAGCTGTGTCCATTTTACCCAACTGTCAGAGCACTTACCTGGCAGGTAAGTTTTTTCTCCTTTTGCCTCTGCTGGTTTCAAAGCAGTGACTTGGCCACACATACCATTTCTAATTCACCAAACCTTTTTTTTTTTTTTCTAATTTTGACATTATTTCACTTAATTTCTTTAATTACTGATAGAGTCAGAGAGAAAAGTTGACTTCTTAGGCTCTTGTTATAGAAGTACTATGAGAAATGAGAAAAAAGAATCAGATTCAAGACCCTGATCTAGGGATTAACTGAATACCCAAAGCAGAAAAATTTCCATAGAGTTATTGAGTGCTGTGCGTCCCTGCACTTACAGCACTTTCTCACATATACTCTTTTCACCTATCCAGAAAGTCTGGTCATAATATGGAACTGTCTTTTATCATTCCCCATGAACTCCCTAACTACTGTCTGTATACAGATTTTGCTCGAGGGAAGGTTTGTTTCTGTGATCTTTTGTTGTTTTGTTGGTTATTTTTTTCCCTGCTTTGAACACTGAACTCCAGAAGAATTTTAAATAGCAGCACTAAGCAATTCTGGCAAATATTCACTCACTTTGTCACTTTTATTTTGCCTAGACTTTTCCCTGTAGATATCAGACATTGGATGCTATACATCAAGGTTTCCACAAAGCAGAACACCCAAGAGTTAAGGATTTCATTGCTGAGCTTTGTAATGCTGAAGTTCCTTTGCAGATTTATCTTCAGGGGTACTGTGAACTCGAGTCCCCTGTAGCCTTTTATAAAAGCCTATAAAGGAAATGCAGTTTGTGAGATTCTGATAAACAAGAAAGCTGTGTACAAAAATCTGAGCCATGTTGAAAATTGAGCCTCTGGAAGTACCACTTAAAAATAAATCTAAGATAAAACTGAAGCAGTTTTATAATGCTAAAATATACATTCTCTTAACACAAATAAAAATCAAAACTCTGAATGTGTTTTCTCTTGGTCATGGTCTTCTGTAAGTAGCACCTGAGAAAGCAATACCACAAAAATCAGGTGGTCTCTGATGAGCTAGTAATTTATAGATATTGGTACTCTGTTCTAGACAGTCATACCCTTAAATACACCTCCTCTAACGATTCTTTAGAGATAACAATAAATAAATAAATAAATGAGCAAACTGTGATGAGATATAACAGATGGGACTGCAGAACAATTTTAGCTGACACTACACAAAAGCACTGCTCCCTGCTTCTTCTGAGCAAGGAGTCCATGCTGCTGTGCAGCTTTGCTGATTTTGCTTCCAGGTGGAAGCAAGGAAATGTTCCTTCCTTAGAAGAAATTCCATACACTATAATTTCAAAACATAACACTTATTAGTAAGCAGTCTCTGAACTCTCTTCTGAGTTTTCGGAACTTAGCAAAAGACATTCTCACAATGAGTATTTCCTTCTTTGTCCACCCTGAATACCACAGCAATACATTTTACTATCAGACAGCCCTGGACAGACAATGCACAAGCCAATGTACAGCTAAAAAGGCTTTTCAAAGCATTTAGCTTCTGTGTTGCTACAGCTTGACATAGATGTCCCTCTGACTCCACTCAATTTTCATCAGCACGACAGCTCCTCGTGAACACTCTCAGTTCAGATAGAAAGGAGAGGTAGAAAGAGGGGTCATGGTCTGGAGTCTTCCTCCTACCCTGCCTGTGTGCTCATTCATCCCTAGGCAGAACTCTATTCTGTCAGCAATTTTTCCTATAAAAGAGATGAATCAAACTAAAATCTTTCCATCTTGCCTGCCTCCCTCCATTTTCTTAGATCCCAGATTTTTGCAATTTTTCTCCCTCCATTTTCTTAGATCCCAGATTTTTGCAATTTTTTAAAGTACGTCAATAACAATCATTCATTCAAGATATATCTGGATTTTAAATGCATTAAAACCTGCACTTTAGGACTTGGAAGAAAAAACTTTGAACTAAAATGGAGTATTCAAAGTGAGTATTCCAGTGCTTTCTTCTCCTACCATTTCCTTTGATGTGATACAGGAATAACTCAAGGGGAATGGAGTTGCATTTTACCAAAGTTAGCATAGAAAAGGTCAGAGTCAGAAGGTCTGAAATGAATATTTTGGTGCTTAATGTAGCTAGCAGAAATTGTTCAATGGATTCAGGTTACTATAGCAGAAAGGCTTGTGATGACTGTAGAGCATTTGAAACAGAGAAGCTATCAGAAGTTTGTGCCATATGCTTTTAAAGTGTCAGATCTTTCTTAGCCTCTACTTCTGTGCTAACTGCTTCTCCAATCACCTAAGTGTCCTTCTGATCACAACACACTTGGTACTTGAATAGATACAATTATGTATCAAAGACTCTGGGGCCAACTCTGTGCTGCAAGTCGGATGTTCCAGTAATAATGTTAATGAGATGTAATGTAATAATGAGAAAATACAGCACAGTCACATGGCTAGAGGGACACAGCAGGCTTCACACCCTTTGGAACAAAATAAACCATATTATTTCCATGAGCTGAAATTAAATAAAACAACTTTTCATGAAAGAATTGCTTCCGCATATCTCCAAGTTGTAAGTTGACAATATATTTTATTTATCAAAAGTCTGTTTCTTCAAATTTTACTGTCATACATACGTTAGATCAAAAGCAGAAGCTGACCTTTAGTTATCAACTGAGGTGCCAGTGTAGAAATGGGCTGTGAAGAGATATTAATGAGGATCTTCATTATTTCTTCTGCTACACAGGGTAGAGCAGGTATGCAGAAATCATTCTGCAAAATGTTGATTACTGATGACATTGAACAAGCTCATACATATCCAAGATAATTCTTGTATCCCAAATGAAACTTTTATTAATGGCTGCTATGAAGACCTTGAGGTTTTGTGGTGTTCTCTTTAGGTTTTTCCTTTGCCAGGTAACTTCTCTTGAGACAGAATAAACATGAACTTAGTTCTCTTGAGATAGAAATAACGTGAACCCAGTTATGTAGCTGGGATTTGATTCTTAGTTACAGTAAGGGTTTTTTTGCATTGCTGCAATAAGGTGGGGTTGTCATACCTGCCTTAGGTCCCTCTATGCAGCCAGAAGTATTAAAGGCACCACAGAATAAATGTGAATTCAGCCTTTTTTTTTTAATTAGTGCATTCCTTCTCGCAGGACCAATGTACTTATGACAGCTCTGACACACTTTACTATGCTTGCCCTTCCAAGTGCCCTCCTTTTTTCCCTTTACCTGTAAACTTCCTAAACAAACTATAAATATCTGCTGCCCTTTTAATTTCTGTTTCATCCCAGTGTCTCATCAATTCATCTTATTCCAATAACATTTAAATCAAATTATTTTTGTGAATAGAAGCTGCCTAAATACCTGTTTCTGAGGGAAGGTATGAGGTAGGTGTCTAAGCTTCCGTTATAGACAAGGAATTGAATTAGTACAGTCAGTGGAGCCTAGAGATAAATTCAGCTGACAAGAAGCTTAATTCAGTTGACTAAAACATAGGTACTGAGTGCTATTTCAGATGCTCTAAGGAACCTGAGACACATTGTCATTAGGCTGTCAGATATGACAAACTATCTACAAGACACCATTTTTTATCCTTGAGTGGTTGATGGAGATCAGGTAAGATACCAGAAAGCATCTCAGATAGCCCTAGATGCCGACACTAGGCACTTGTATCCTGTCCTAGGTGTCTATTTCACAATGAAATATGTTCTTTAAGCCATATTTACAATCATGTTGCAGCTTTTTTGTTCTCTTTTGGAAAAAAAATGCTGTATTTCTGTTATCTGATCAGGATGAGGAAGCTGATGAGGTCTTCTACAGTCAGCTAACAGCAGCCTCGCAATTACAGGCCCTGGTTCTCACAGGGGATTTTAACTATCCAAATATTTGCTGGAAGGCCTCCTCAGCCAGCCATTCACAGTCCAGGAGGTTCCTTCAATGCATCGATGATAACTTCTTGATGCAACTGGTGAATGAGCCAACTAGAAGAGAAGCACTGCTGAATCTTATACTCACTAACAATCAGGGTCTGGTTGAAGCACTGAAAGTTGAGGGCAGCCTTGTCTGCAGTGACCATGAGATGGTGGATCTTATGTGGTAGAAATAGAATATCAAGCAGGATCACAACCCTGGACTTCAGTAGGTCCAACTTTGACTTTTTCAGGAGATTTCTAGGGGAAATCCCATGGCACAGGGTTTTAGAATGTAAAGGGGTCCATAATAGTTGGCTTATATTCAAGGACCACTTTTTCCAGGTTCAAGATCAGAGCATCCCAGCATGTAGGAAATCAAGAAAGGGACCCAGGAGACCTGCATGTTTAAACAAGGAACTGCTGGGCAAACTCAAGTGGAAGAAGAGACTCTTTAGACCATGGAAGGAGGAAATGGCCACTTGGGATGAATATAAGGCTGTTGTCAGAGGATGCAGGGAGGCAACTAGGAAAGCTAAGGCCTCCTTGGAGTGAAAACTTGCAAGGGAGGCCAAGGAAAAACCAAAGGGTTTCTTCAAATACAGTGCAGACAAAACTAACACTAGGGGCAATGTAGGCCTACTGATGAATGAGATGGGTGCCCTGGTGACAGAGGATACAGAGAAGGAGGAGTTACTGAATGCCTTCTTTGCCTCTGTCTATACTGCTGGAGACCATCCTTGGGAGTGCCAGACCACTGAGACTCCAGAGGAAGTCAGGATAGAGGAGGACACTTCCTTGGTTGATGAGGATTGGGTTAGGGATCAACTGTACAATCTGGATGTATATAAGTCCATGGGCCCTGATGGGATGCATGTGCAAGTGCTGAGGGAGCTGGTGGAAGTCATTGCTAGACCACTCTCCATCATCTTTAGTAAGTCATGGAGAACAGGATTGGTGCCTGAGGACTGGAAGAAAGCAAATGTCACTCCATTCTTCAAAAAGGGCAAGAAGGAGGACCTGGGTAACTACAGACCGACCAGCCTCACCTCCATCCCTAGAAAGGTGATAGAACAACTTATCCTAGGCTCTGTCTCTAGGCATATCAAGGAAAAGGAGTTCATTAGGACTGAGGAGTGACCTCATTAATGTTTATAAATATGTAAAGGGTGAGTGTCAGGAGGATGGAACCAGGCTTTTCTCTGTTATGTCCAATGATAGGACAAGGGGCAATGGGTGTAAGCTGGAGTGTAAGAGGTTCCACAGAAACATAAGGAAAAATTTTTTCACTGTGAGGGTGAGAGAGCGCTGGAACAGGCTGCCCAGAAGGGTTGGAGAGTCTCCTTCTCTGAAGACATGGACGCGTTCCTATTTGACCTGCTGTAGGTGATCTTGCACTGTCAGGGGGGTTGGACTAGATGATCTTTTGAGGTCCCTTCCAACCCTTAACATTCTGTGATTCTGTGATTCTATCCTAATTTAATTTCTGTCTTAGAAAGTTTGAAACTAGGAAGATGTTTACATTAGTAATATAAAATTGACTGAAGGGTGCAGGAAGAAAATGCTTTGCCAGGGTAAAAACTAGAGACAGTTGCCTTGCATCAATTATTCAGAAGAAGATGAAGGAGAGAAGCTTAACATCAGAGATGTTAACACAGGACCATGGAGTGCAGCGCCAGTCTGTATCTCTTTTGCTAAACTAAGCTTCACCAGGACACAGTCCCTGGTCCTTTACCTTACTGCTATAGAATGATCATACCCATACATTATCTTACCATTTATAGGAGGGTACATGCATCCAAACTGTGGAGTATAGTTCAGGTCCTGTGTTACTTCTGAAATGGTGCCTGAAATAGTTGCCTGACTGTCAAAACTATCAAGACACTAACGGTTTAAACATGATCAAGTTCCTTTGTTTAACTGCATAGGCCTGACAACCAAGGCATAAAAGGAACACTCAGAGATGGCAAAAGCATTACAAAGAAACAAAATTAATTTTTTGCATTAATTTTTGCTGTAGAAGAAATTTAGTAGATTCCTATATGAGAATCCTTGGGACTGAGCTTTGAAGTTCTGAAATTGAAGTAACTGGGGAAGTGAGTATGGTCCAAGTAGACCAAATGAACTCTAGTAATTCACTAAACTCAGAGAGCATTCACAGAGATCTGAAGGGTGGAACAGTTGAACTACCAGCAGCAGTGCGTAATCTCTCACCTAAAACTTCCTTGACACCTGATGTATGAACGTAAGCAAACATGACACCATTCTTTGGAAGAAATTTCTGGGAAGTGGGGAGAACTGCAGGCATATAAGATGAGACCTGAACAGGACAAAGAAATAGAAGCTATGATAAAAAAAAACAAAACCCAAAACCCAAACCAAAACCAACCAAAAAACTAGATGTGAAAAATAAGCTCTGAGAAGAGTCACCTATAAAGGAAAAAGCCTTGCAAACCTTTTGCAGTTCTTTCAATTAGCCAACTGAGGTGGCACATAGGTGAAGATGAGTTATCTGAATTTCCACAATCCTTTTGATAAAGTCTGTCACCAAAAGCTTTAAAAAAATTAATAGATACAACATAAGTGAACATTTGCTATTTATTTAATATGGCTAAATAATGGGCTAAAAGATACAAAATAGTTAAGCTTTCCTAGTACTGGAGAGAGGTCAACAGTAATAGAGGAATGTGCTGTATAAAAGTTTTTATTTTAAAAAATGGAAAAGCAAGTGAGCTGTGCCATACTGTTAAAAAGTTGATCATGCTAGAAAGAACAGGGTCTAATTGTGAAGAATTGCAAAGGCCTTTACAAGATTCAGTGCACACCTGCAATTAAACAGCAAGTGAAATTCAGTGTATGCAAACATAAAGTAATGAACATGGGGAAAACCAATTCTAGTTTCTCATAAAAAATGATGGGCTCTGAGATGAGCATTACCACTCAGGAGTGAGACCTTGGAATAATGATAGATTCCTTCAAAACATCATCTCAGTACTCAGCAACAGTCAGAAAAATCCCAAACAAACAAAAAAATCCTTCCCCAACTGTTAAGAATTATTAGTAGAACAATAATAATAATAAAAAAAGAACAAATACCACTATGCCACTATACAAATCCATTATTCACTCATCCAGAAATACCTTGTGCATTTCTGGTTTGTTTGTCTGAGGAAGGGCATATTCAACCTCAAAAATATTTAGAAAAAGAAGAAAACTATGATCAATAGTGTGGAAGAATTTCCCGATGTGGAATGATTGAGTAGGTTGTGGGTCTTCAAACATGAAAAAGAGATTACTTAGGAAAGTATGACAGATATGCAGAAACTATACACGGCATAGATTCAGTGGAGCTGAATTGTTTGCTATCTCTCTCTTCCTGTGTGTGTTTAATCCCAAAAGGAACTCAGTCTTCTGGACTGAAAGACTATACAGTTTAGATCAGACTAAAGAGTTGATCAGTGTAAAAAGGGCTATCTAATATTCTTGATTTGTTTCACCTTTTTTTCATTAATTTTGAATTACTCAGAAGATGTCCATTTTATTTTTGAGGAGAGATAAAATGGACATAAGTCTTTGCATATTTATTTTATAGAAATGCCCAGTATTTGGACACTAAGGATCACAAAATATGTCACATTAAGCACATATATGTATATATATGTATATATTCTGCAGCATTCGTTTGTGTGATAGAGTCACACTGAATTATACAGGAATGATGAACCATTATTACCAATAGATTATTATATTATCCTTCAACTTTCCATATTTCTGAAATAATTCTAAAAGCAGAAATAAACCACAAAGGAACACTATATCTGAGAAAGAAAAATACTGAAAAAATATACAGGAGAAGAGGAAGAGAAGAGGAAGAGAAGAGAAGAGAAGAGAAGAGAAGAGAAGAGAAGAGAAGAGAAGAGAAGAGAAGAGAAGAG